>CAKKLC010003106.1:2460-18497 GCA_918559645.1 Ceratonova shasta | reverse complement strand
AAAAAAAAAATCTCGCCTATAAACACCCCCTATTAAGGTAAAAATATCATTAAAAAATTTAAAAATCACATAGGTTTTCCTCTAGCGGGGGGCTATAATAAATAAAATCTAGAAGAATTTTTCTTAAAAATTATTATTAAGAAATAGCTAAGAATAAAGATAGGAGAACTGCAAGAAGAGCTTCGGAAATGACTTAAATTTTTCTAATTGATTACTAAGTTATTTTTTAATTGTGTTATTTGATATTCGAAGCCATATTTAAAATTTCTAACTACCAAAATTTTTCCAAAACTAAATACTTCTTCTACTATTCATAATAATATGTGATATTAAAATTTAATCGATAATTATCCTATAAAATAATTATTTAATTAAAAAATGTTAAAATTACCTGTTGGAGATGTATTATATTTATGATAGTTTATTCATTTGATCTTTTTAATTATAAAGCTTAAATCTAAATTTTTACATTAATCAAACTTTATTATGATAATTAGATAAGAAAATCATCAAAATTTTTAATCACTACTGATGATGACAAATTTTATATCAAATTTTGATTTTAAATCATATTTCTTTTAATTCTTAACCGTCAAACTTTTTTTTAAAAAAACATCCTTTATTTGGCGACTTTTGATTTAAAAAAAGTTTTAAAATTTTTATTGTTTTGTTAAAGAAATTTGTTAGATGCGTTTTTTATACATAAAAGTTACATATTTTATTTTTATATATTATTGGTTTGAACTTTATAGTTTGAACTAGTCTAATAAGTCTAAAGTTTTTAGTTTTTACACTCGTCTATAATTTGTACTTTGACACATTCTAAGAATATCCAAATTTGTATATTGAGCAATAACGAAAAGAAACCCTAAATATCTAGTGGTAAAGTTTGACTTCTAAGATGTCACTAGCATGTAGAATTTTTCAAAACAAGCTATAGGACATCTAGGGAGGTCACATTCCTCTCATATATATCTGGTTTCTGTGCAAATTTTTTTGTTTGTCCCTGAACTATTGTGTGAGCAGCACACTTTACAGTAGCGTGTTAAAAGAGCCTTGATATCGTTAGTAGGAATGAACTTTGGGAAGTGCCTTTCAGTCAATCCTTATGGGTTTACTACGTCTTCGGATGGTCTTCCTTGTCGCTAACCTTAACCTAAAAAGTGAAAACACTACAAGATAGTCTCAATCGATTTGATTCTAATTCCAGAAGTGCCTTTTTGTTATCACAGTTGTTTTTTTTTGTACATGATGTAACTGTTGAGTACTGATTGAGTGATAAGATGACTGATTTGCTTCTTGTACCATACTTTTTTTCTTTTTCGTTCAGATGGATAGGCAACCAATATTTAATCTGCAAAATCTATTGAACCCATGTTCTGTTTGTTCATGACAATTTCCGAAGGTTTTTGTTTCTCTCCTTGGTAATTTCGGATAACCTTCATGTCATCTCCATGGAAAATTGATTGGATGATTACCTCTTTCTTATCCATAGATTTCAGAGCGATCATCTCACCACTGAAGCGAGCAATAACTTGAACCATTAGAATTTTTACTTTTCAGATCACTTGGCATATCTTTTCGATTCAGTCATACAGCTCCTACAGAATCGGTGTTCTTCAAAACCAGTTTTTGTGCAGCTGAGGAGAGCTGTACCAGTTATTGAGAACAAAAAGTAGTCTTTATCCAGAAGTTCACGTGCAAAAGTCAGCATGATCCTTCGATGATTTTAAACCATCTGCCGAATCATCTAACTTCATTGCAGTTCCTGTGTGGACCGTCGAATTCAAGATGTAGCCTTATTCTGGTTCGCACAGTTCGTACGATTTGAGGTCAAAAAGAGCTTTCTTCATAAATATTCATTGGTTCATAGGAAGGCTGCCTTACAAAGCATCAATGATTCATCTATGGCAATATTCTGCTCTGATGTGTAAACAGTATAAAATCTTCTAACGAGTCGATCAAAAAATGGTTTTATTTTCTAGAATGATATCTCTGATGATAAGGCAGTTTCAGGTACGGTATCATTATCAATGAAGTAAAGAGATTTTTTAGTAGACTGAATTAGTTCGAATAAATCATTTTCCTTACTTAAGGAGTTGTTAGTAGGCTTTTTGTTGTTCATTGCATGTCTTGTTCCCATTTCTGGATTATACCTTGATAGATATTTACTGCAAGAAATATTATGAATTCCTTTGAAGTTATCTCTACCCATTTCTTCAAATCTGACTTATGTTTGATATTTGGGGCATTTATTAGTTTCTAAGGATATCGATTTGATTCCAAAACAATGCGCTCAATGATATCTGTTGTCAGGAACATCTGGAAATAGAGAACATATGTTACAATGTCTGTGATTGGCTTATTACGTCCTTATGTTCCATGAAAAAAATAATCCTAGAACGCGTTGGCACTTCTTGATTCGACCAGATAAACGCAAAATCGGCATGCTCAACACTGCCATTGCTTTTATTACTATATCCAATATCTGATTCTTTGTCTCTAGATTCTTCGTCTTCAATTTCAATCTCACTGTCATCGTCAGTACTTGGTTCATCGTAATCACTGAAGGACTAAAATATTCTATCTTTGACTTCTTGTACAGATAAAAGTTTTTTTTGCCATGAGTAACTACCTTGCAACACGTGAAAAAAAAATTAGAAATCCTTATTTGGATGTAAAAAATAAGTTTTTTTTATGTAAATAAAACATGAAAATTCGAAAGAACATTGTTTAAACATGAAAATGGTGAGGTCTTAATTTAAATTCATGGACGGTATATTAAAATTGATTCAGAACTATGAATAATTTATTAAAACTTCCCATTCCAAAATCTGTAATTTGCACAGAGTTGGGTTGTTGTGACAACATTTTGTAACTAAAGTTTTTTTTATTGTCTTCTTATTCACTTTTCTGCCATATAGGTTAGCATAAAGATAGTGATGATGTATGCGATGATGTAATGCAGTTACATTGAGGTTTTTAACGTTTCAAGATTTCATAAAAAATAGGTTTTTGCATAATTTTTGTGTGATTTTAGCACTACGGTACGTTCCTGGCTTCAGCAGAACTAGGTAATAAATATATTACATAATTACTTTGATTGAATGTTGCTAAATGAGTTAGAAAAGCGTCTTTACGTTTATAAAATATTTCGGCTCTACGATGTTAAAAAACGCTTTCAATTCTATAAGACGAATCAAATCGGGTCAATTAGTCATTAACCCTGTTCTTATTGACGAGTATCCTCTGGTCAACTAGTAAAGAGGCTAATTTTTGAGATTATGCTATAAAAATAACAATTTTTGAAAATGGTCATATTTTTGACTATTATAATGTGATTATTTTTTAATATTAATTAAAACATATTTAAAACAATCAGCTGTAATTCATTAACATTTATTTGTGTTTACTTTATAAATAGAGTTTTACTTAGTACAATTCTTGTATAACTGAGTACTTTACATCAAAATGCTCTTGAATTTTTGTTTACGGACAAATTTAAAGATGTTTTTTATCTTATGTATATATTAAAATGTTGGAGAGAGTTAATTAATAAAACCAATCTACATAAAAGTTTGGATATTTTAAATTTGTAATATCTAGTCAAACATTCTTAATTCATTTCTAGCTATTAGGGTTAATGTTATATTTAAAATATAATATAAATCATTAAAGAAGGATATACTAACATAAACTATAAATATATCTTAGTTTTTAATTAAATTTATTAAATCGATTAATTCTTGCTTTAAATGTATATGTTCGCAAATATTAATATTCAATCAATCTCAGAGTTAGTTTTTTTATTCTTTTTTAAAACTTTTAATGCCTTTATTTACCAAAAAAATAATTAGAATAAAATATTATATGTTATGTTCTTGATCTACAATTGAAACTGGAATTTTTTTTAATGATTATTTTAAACTTACAGATTTGTTTTATTTTATATATTTTAAACTGAAAATTAAACAAAACTAAAAGGCAAAATCCAAATTATCAACTTAATTATTAATCTTTAATAAAATCAATTAAATGTATGGAGGAAAAAAAAGTAATTCCCAAATCCTATGATTATATCAATAATTATGTATTGACTTTTATATATAATGCAACTTTATTATGATATTGAAATTTTTCCAGTTATGCAATCTTGAATCTATTATTGCAAATGATAATAAGCTTAAAACTCATTTATATATCTTATACAACTTTCTCTTAATCGTCATTGTTTCAAATAATTCAAAAAAATACAAGAATAAGTAAAAATCATATTTAAAACGTTCTATTTAACATTTTATTTTAGTACAGTCTAACCTCACTTTTAGGACACTTTTTTTTAAAAAGTGTCCCAAAAAGTGAATTCGTATATTAATTATTTAAAAAATCTGATATTTTAGCTCTAAATCCGTATTTTTGCATTACATCATTTATAAAGCATATTCCGAATAAGAAAAATTCTTTTAAAGTATTGGGCGTAAATTTCTTTACATAATTGTGCAGGATCTAGAGTGTTTTAACTGCCTTTTAAATTTTACCATATACCTCCTCAATCTCAAAGGTTATCTCTGACGAACTAGATACACCATCTAAAACCTGTTCTAAACTTTCATCTACCGCTTTATTAATTAATAAATACGTAAAATTCTCATCGGGTACGTTTTCATTTAATACACTAAAAATTCCAAAAGCTTTTCCAAAACAATTAGTTATCGTATCTTCCGAAACCTTATCCCAAGCAATGGATGAGAAAATGCAGGCATCTATAATATTAATTGAATCTTGGCAACCTATTGCAATGAATTTTAATTCATAAATAAAAGATTCTATTAATACATTGGAGTAATGATTTTTGAAAGCTTTAATAATATCCATATCTAATGGTTATTAGATAGATGTTGTGTTTTTGGGTAAAAATAGAATTTTAATTGTGGTATAGAGTGTAATATTATGGCAAGGTGCATTGTCTAATATTAAAAGAATTTTTCTTTTTTCAAATAGCATCTTTTCATTCATATTGTATAATCAATTTTTTAAAATTTCCGTACTCATCCATGCATTATTGCTATTTGTATACTTTAAATTTATATTCTTAAAATTATAATTTTTCATGCATCTTGGAGCCCTTGATTTTCCAATACTAAGCGGCTCAAGTTTTTCGTCCAGCATGATACAACAAAATAAAATAGTTATGCAATCTTTATTTTTCTTTTATTCCTTTACAATCAGCTTCTTTTAAAACATAGCTTTTCTGCGGTGGATTTTTGTACTGAATTCAAGTTTCATCACAATTAAAAATATTTTTTCGATCGTAAATTTTCAATTTTTCTTTAATTAAGTCCCCAAAATTATTTATCTGACTATGATAAGCTGATTTCACTTCAACAAAAATTAGCTTAAAATCAAGTTAATTTCAAGATCCAAAACGGGTTACTCATCCATTTAAGGCTTTAAAATTTGAGATTTCTAATTTATCAGCAATGTTTAATCCAATTATTTATAATACTGGGCTGTTAACACCAATAAAACTGACGCAATTTAAAAAAAAATACAAAAACCCTTGCGTTTAATTCCCTGAACTTTTATGTAGTCGGCACAACATCTTCTTTGCCCTCTTCAATATCGTTGAGAATCGTATTAGTGTCTGGTTTTTCAGATGTACATTCAGAAGAAACTACTCTTAAAATTGTACTTTTGCTGGTTTTATATTTTTCGGCTAGTCTCCGAATAGATAATTTATCAATATTAAATTCTTTCTCGATTTCTTTTTTTTCTGAAAATTAAAATTTTTTTTTATTGAATTTTTTGAAGTTTTACTTTAAAGGCGGTTTAAATAAACAAAAAATTACAATAATCCATGCAATTAATATTAAACCCACAGCATTGTTTTTAACAACAATATTTGTATAAAAATAAAAGTCAAAAAGGGAATATTTTTATTTGTCCCAAAAAGCGGGGTGTTAAAGGTGATTAAAAGCTTTGTGCTTATATATTTATTTAACAAAACCTAATGTGTTCCAAAAAGCGGGGTGTCCCAAAAGTGGGGTTAAACTGTATATGGTTTGATGATTTATTGCATGAAAAATTAATGAATTTAATTTTTTTATCCGAGTTAATACGTGAATTTATTCATGTATAAGACTATATTTTAAAATTTTTTTTGTTGAAATTTAAATTTGCTACTTTGTAATCAAATTTTCTGCTAGATAAAAAAGTCTTTTAACAGTAAAAAATAAAAAATTTATAATATGAGAGAAAAGGTTACTAATTGCTGTTTCTAGTTGTATAAATTCCAAAATTATATGCCTTTAATAACTTGTAGCTAGTTTTAAATATTTTGAAGAAAATAGTATAAACTTTAATTATAATGAATACAAACTGAATCTATGATACAACTTTCCTATTAATAAGCATATTTTCAAATTGATAACAATTTTCTGTATGGAATTGCAAACAACAGTTGTTTATTTAGTAAATTAATTGTATTTTTAACACAAATATTTAATTTATTTTGAATAATTTATAATTGAGAATTTAAAAATTTAGTTTTATGTATTTTTTTCTATTTAGTTTTTAAAACTAATTTTTTTACGTTTCAATGGTATTTAAAATTCATTAAAACTAAAATTCCTATTCAATTTTGTTTCAAGTTTAAAGATTTTTAACGACCTAGTTTCCAATTAATTCTACCGTATTCTAATATAAGATTTTTAGTTTATTGTATAATATTATGATTTCTACTTCATTATTTAAAAATGTCGTAAAAGCAAAGATTATTTAAAAAAGCAATTATATCTATACTTTTATTTATGTTAAGATAGAATAATAATGTCGCTTTCCAAATTATAAAATATTATAAATTAATTATTGATGGTCGCTTCATTATTATTTCTATTAATTTCTTTACTTCCATGTTTTAATGATTTTTTTAAAATAATGATTTGAATATAATCATATTACTCTAAGAATTTTTCACATTATTTTAGAAATATAATTCATAAACAATTCATAAAGTTGTATGTATATTGAAAAATTTTAAATATATTAAACTGGTTTTAATAATCAAGTAAAAAATTAAAATTGAATCATTTGTCTTCTAATTATTGATTTGTTTGTTTATTATAAACTTTAATCATTCTGTTAAATATCATTGCATTTGGTCTTTGAGGGGTGCAAAACTTTTTTTTACCAACAGCAAATCCTCTTATACGTTTTAACTAATAAATTAAAAATATGTTTACATATTCAGATTTTAGAATAGCTTCTTCTGGAAAAATAAAATGTTCCACCTTTTCTTCACAAGAACCCAATAGTGATCCACTGTATTGATACATTTTTAAAGTAGGCAGTGTAGCTATTAATTTAGTTATATCATTAGATGGTAATCTCCAAGTTGTAGCAACTTAAAAATAACATTAAAATATTACAATTTATTTCATTATTTTCATATTGAGATAAATATGTTAAAAAAGGAAAATAATCTACTCCAACAAGAGTCTCAGCTACCTAATACATTATAAATCATTTACTTTTGGTAATATAACAACATCTAGAACCTTTCCTTGGTCTATTGTATTATTAAATGTTTTTATGAAGACTTCGATATTAGAAATTTTTACATCATTTGGAACAAAATATGAATGAAACTAAATTATTGCAAACTTTATACTTCAATTTTATTTCCTCCAAAAGAATCATGTTCTCCATCAACATCATCTTCACATGGGAATACTGTTTTAGTATACAAATATTTATATTGTTGCTGTTTATATGTAATTTCAAAAGGAAATTGTTTGATTGTGATTTTAATATTTTCTTCAGGCTTCGATGCAAACTCTACTTGATAAAATTCTATAACTTCTCCTGTTTTGGTTAAAGTAAGTGGAAAATCTGTTCCAGTTTCTTGATTGAATTCAGTAAGCTTTATTGGTGATAAATTTCTTCCAAAGCAATTTTCTGCATCATAATTAGAATAAATAACGTTCGATAACAACTAAAAAATTAAATTATAAAATTACTGAAAACAATAAAATCTGAAACATCATTTTATTATCGATTTTTAACAATTAGGAAGATTATGATTTATAGTTACACAATGAATAATAGAATTATGCTATATAATAAATAGCTGTAAAATATGTTTTTAAAGAATAAAAAAATGTGAATCAAACCTTGATCAAATTCTGTTTTGTACTATTACATTTATTAAATAAGCTATTCTTTCATTTACCCTTATGGTTTAAATTGTTATGGATTTGATTACTTTATCAATTCAAAGAATGGCAATTGATGTTAATATATATTTATTCAATAACATTTTACATCATTAAATTGAAACTTAAAAAAAGTAACAATAAATGTAATTGATCCTATTTTAGAATCTAAATGTATTATGAATAATAAAATTTACATTTAAATCTTGCTATTTATTCAAATGTTGATAAAATTATCAAAATTGTTTTGTTAGACATTCTTATTATACTTTTTGCTGAATTATAAACTATTTAATTATATTTTTACACGACATGTGTGTAATATAAAAGAAAAAATCGTATCATTACATTCATTATTTTTAATGGATTTTAATTGATACAAATAAAATATAATTATAAAATATGATGGATCAAGTGTAAAGATTTCCCCCTAAAATTTAAAAAAAACATCATTAAATAAATATTAAAAGTAAAGTTTAATTAAATTAATTAACTCAGAAAATCATCATTTAGAATATTGGTTTTGAAGATAAAGTCAGATAAGTATGATTCTAACTCAGTGTTAACTACTTCTTTTTTCATCTTAATATAAATTTAGCCTTTGCCCATACTTATTTAATATTTTAAGTGTGAGCTCCTGTTATGCTATCGACAAAATATAAAGAATGATTTACTGTTATGCGTGTATAATTATCATTATTGGCAAGGTCATTATAAGCTCTTCATTTATCGCTGTACATTATAGTAATAGGCCTAAAACACTTAATATTTCAGGAAGAAGTGAAGCGACTGAACGGTCTTCAAATAGTTTAAAGGAAATTTTAAGGTGGGTAAAAAAAATTATCATAAATATCGAAAACTCATAACTCGTTTTCAGTTTATCGGCCTCTGTGATACTTTGGTTTGTATCTGAACAAACTATCATCAAACTTAAAAATTATCCCTGGCCCACCATGTCGTACAGGATTTATCACAAAATAATTTTTGCAACACTCTGATCTTTTTATAAAAATTAATGAGCTATTTGTTTAAAATGTCTACCTCACGCATCACTTCCTTTTGTGTGTTTATCCAACACTATTTCCACAACAATTGCACGTATGCCTTCAATATTTTGTTAAAATTAAAAAAGAATGAGTATTTCCTTATAGAAATGTACTTTTTGTACCCAGTAGAGGTGGTCGTATAACATCTAAATGCAGTTTCATCACTATTCCTGGTAAAAGGAACCTCTTTAATTAGTTAAGTGCAATGTTCACAAATCAAATGTCCTCTTAAAACACCAAGGCTTATAAGATATTTTATCAGATGTTTTGTCTCTCCATTTAGCAGGAGTTTAAGAACTTGAGTGTAAAAATGTTATTTTATTATATGGATCATAATTTTTTTTAAATAAAGATATTTTTTTTTGAATTTTAATCACTTTATAATTGAATTAAAATTGATTTTACACTTGATCCTTGAATTCTAATCCCTGTAAAAAAAGAGCGAGTGAAAGTTCGCATGAAGACTTGTATGAAGCTCTGTTACGGTAGTACAAGCAAGAAAGATCAAAAGATGTCCCCATAAGCGGTCCTATGTTGTTGTAAAAAGCACAAAATCTGGCGAAAACTCTTGCTGTTGAAGACTTTGATGCATCACCTTGAGTCACACGACGCTGGCGTAAGCGTCATGAAAGAGTATAGAATAGTTAGCATAAGAAAAAACACAAAAATTATTCTATGGCAAATAAAAATTGGCTAACTAAAGTATGGTCTGGTATTAACGTCAAATACGGAGCCGTGGAGATCAATAAATGTGATAAAATTTGTTTATATTTTACCTAACTTTATGACCGCACGATGTACATGAAAGGTAAGAAGCCGTTTGGGGTAAGATACCAAAGAAACGACTCACTGTTTTACATAAAAGAGACATGGACGCAACAGATATACTTAAATTACTTTTTATAGGACATTCAGATAAAGCACGTTGCATAAAGCATTTAAAATTTTTTTCCGTAACTTACAAAGCAAATACAAATGCATGGATAAATGTTGTGCTATTTGAAGAGTGGCACAAGATTCCTGATAGAGTGATTCAATTAAAGCGTCATAAAATGTGTATGTTATTAGACAGCTGTGCTGCAAACAACGTCATGTTTAGCTTTTAGCTGTAGAGCTAGTATTTTTACTACCAAAGAGAACTTCTTCAATACAACCACTTCATCAAGGTATCATCAGAAATATAAAAATTTATTACCGTAAATCACTTTTATAGAAATTATTGTTCCAAATTGACGCAATATCGATACGCCAAAAGATCATGCCAAAAGAATCAGGATCGTAAATGTAGTTTGGAGAAAAATGTCTGAAAACACAATATAGAACTGCTTTTTTAAATACCTAACCCTACATGTAAGCCACAAACCTTTTTTTGGATTTCTCAACAAATTAAGTTCCATTTTCAAATCTTTATCACTACGGAGCAGTACGCAACGTATGTGCGGGTAGACAACGACCTGCCCTTCGAAGGCGATCAAACAGATAATAATATTTGTAAAGAACTAGTGAACCGGTCTTACGCCGATACCAGTGAAAACAAAGAAGACGAAAGTGATCAAGATATCGTCCCTAGGTCTAATAAGCAATTGTTTATTGCATTCCAGATTTTAAGATCAAGATTGACGTTCCTTGATGTAGACCTTAATATTTTACTGTGTATTGAAAAGAAACTACCGGAGTGTAGGGCTTTAAACATTCACCAACAAACAATTGAAAGGTTTTTCACCAAAAATAAATTTACAGTTTACTGATTGTTTGTAATTTGGCGAATTCACCATTTAAATTCGTTTTTAAAAAGTCTTTGTGTTTACGTCAATCAATATTTGGCGTAATTTTTCAATATTGATGTAATACTGATATTCGCAATAAAACATAAAAAAAAGTATTGTTAATCGTTTTTTATATCATCGTTTGTCTTTTTGTTATCGGATAATGGCATTTAAAGTACTTGTCCTCAGGCTATGCAATTAACTTATTTCATCTGTATATTCAAATAATGTATACTTCTTAATGTTAATTAACTTTTCACTTATTTTATTAGTAAAAAAATTATCTCCAATCATATATAGTCAAAACGGTATTTTTTTGGGAACCATTTTATTTTTTTATTATATAAATTTCACTAATTCATATCTTGTTTATACACGTAAATATCGAAATTATAATAAACAAAATTACTTAATTTTCGTTTATGCAAGTAAAAACTATTATGTTTAGTAGATTCTAAAAATAATTTTCAGCACATAAATCTAAAAAAAAAATAATTTTTGTATCAATAAAAAGTCTTATCAACAAACAATCTTTATAGCTGTTGTTTTAGTTTCATGAATTTGGTTATTATTTAATTCAAAGATAAGAAGCTATTTAGATAAGTGAAAAAAACTTATCAAAAATATGACTAATTTTTAGAATTTTAGTTTAATAATTCCTGAACTAATTTCAAAATATATACAGTCTAACCTCGCTTTTGGAACACTTTTTTTTAAAAAGTGTACAAAAAGTGAAATTGTCCCAAAAAGTGAATTCGTAAATTAATTATTTAAAAAATCTGATATTTTAGCTCTAAATCCGTATTTTTGCTTTAAATCATTTATAAATCCTATTCGGAATAAGAAAAATTCTTTTAAAGTATTGGGCGTAAATTTCTTTACATAATTGTGCAAGATATCGAGTGTTTTATTGCCTTTTTGATTTCACCATATACCATCTCAATCTAAAAGCTTTTCTCTGACAAACATGATACAACATCCAAAACCTCTTCTAAACTTTTATCTACCGCTTTTTTTATTGATAAATCCGTAAAATTCTTATTAGGTACGTTTTTTTTAATACACTAAACATTTCAAAAGCTTTTCCAAAATAATTAGTTATAGTATCTTCTGAAACCTTATCCCAAGCAATAGATGAGAAAATACAGGCATCTATAATATTAATTTTAGCTTGGCAACATATTGCAATGGATTTTAATTCATAAATTATAGATTCTATTAATACATTGTAGTAATGATTTTTGAATGCTTTAATAATACCCATATATAATGGTTGTTAGATAGATGTTGTGTTTTTGGGTAAAAATAGAATTTTAATTCTAGTATAGAGTGTAATATTGTGGCAAGGTGCATTGTCTAATATTAAAAGAATTTTTCTTTTTTCGAATAGCATCTTTTCATTCATATTATATAACCAATTTTTAAAAATTTTCCGTACTCATCCATGCATTATTGCTATTTGTATACTCTAAATTTATATTCTTAAAATTATAATTTTTCATGCATCTTGGAGCCCTTGATTTTCCTATAATAAGCACTCAACTTTTTCGCCTAGCATGCTACAACAAAATAAAATAGTTATGCGATCTTTCTTTTCTTTTATTCCTTAACTGTCATCTTCTTTTAAAACATAGCTTTAATGCGGTGGATTTTTGTACTGAATTCCGGTTTCATCACAATTAAAAATATTTTTTGGATCCAAATTTTTAAATTTTCTTTAATTAGGTCCCCAAAATTATTAATCTGACTATGATCAGCTAATTTCACTCTCCTAAAAATTAGTTTAAGCATAAGTTGATGTTTAGATACAAGACGGGTTACCCATCTATTTGAGGTTTAATAATTTGGGATTTCTAATTTATGAGCAACGTTTAATCCAATTTTTTTTAGTATGGTGCTGTTTACACCAATAAAACTTTGACGCAATTTCATAAAAACTTTAAAAACCATCGCATCTAATTCCCTAAACTTAGATGTATTCGGTAAAAATCTTCTTTGCCCTCTTCAATGTCGTTGAGAATCGTATTAGTGGCTGGTTTTTCAGATATACATGCAGAAGAAACTACTCTTGAAATTGTACTTTTGCTGATTTTATATTTTTCGGCTAGTCTCCGAGTAGATAATTTATCAATATTAAATTCTCTCTTGATTTATTTTTTTTTCTTAAAATGTAATTTTACTTTTCATTGGGTTATTTTAAGTTTTACTTTAAAAGCGGTTTCAAATAAACAATACATCACAATAATCAATGCAATTTATATTAAAGCCGCGGCATTGTTTTTAACAAAAAAATTGTTATAATAATAATAGTCAAAAAGGAATTTATTTTTTCTGTCCCAAAAAGCGGCCGTTTAAATTTGATTAAAAGCTTAGTGCCTATATATCTATTTAATAAAACCCAATGTGTCCCAAAAGCATGTTGTCCCAAAAGCGGGGTTAGACTGTATCTAAAATATTAATTTTAATCATCACATGAGAGAATTTGAAAAACATATTTCATTTTACTAGTGTAAAACCAAAAATTTGGTAATTATTTTATCTCATGAACCAACTTTAAAAAATCCAAATTATCGATATTTTTAAGTCTGGTTATATTCTTATTAAACAATGTTAAAAATATAATTTATTTTAGTAAATTGTCCCTCCAAAAAAACTATATAAGATGATAATTAATTATTTTTGATGTTTATTTTAACTATTAATTATAAAAAATCTAACAATATCAAAGCATAAGTTTTTAGTCTTAATCTATACAATAAAATATGTTTTTTTTAATAAATATGGTATTTAACTATATTTTACTTTGGCTTAAGAATTCATATGATAACTTCATTTTAATACATTTTAAGTATACAATTAAGAGTTTAAAAAGTTTGCTTATAATGTTACTCACATCAAAGTATTTGTTGATTTTTAAGACGAATCTATATGATGTTTTAATTAAATAAATAGCTGGATTATACAATTAAATTTGATCTAGAATAATCAAATTCTTATAAATTGTCTGTTTTAAAAAATCCTTATTTCTTTTAACAATTAAATTCTAGTGATTTAAAAAATTTAAATTATTAATATTTTTTCTAGATAATTTTTTCTTTTGTAATATTATAAACTAACTCTCAAATATTAATTTTATTCGAACCAAAATTAGCGATTGATTTCATTTATTAAATTCATCTGTATTATATTTTTAGCCTGTAAATAAAATAGAAGTAGAAAAATATTTATTTTTTTTAATTTACATATATATCTCAAAGTAAATATAATCACCTATTAAAAGAAATGTAGTAAAAAAAATATCAAAATCCTTTATTTATAACTACTAGAATGAATTAGGTTAAAAACCTATAAATTAATTTGAGTGATATATTACAATAAAATTTTTCCAATCTCAAGTTTTATTCAGTTCAATTCATGAAAATAATATGATCTAAAGTAAAATAAAAATAACTTACAAATTCAGCTCTATATCAACATATTTAACTTGAAAATATCTATAGATACACTACATATAATAGAAAAATAAAAATAATTTTACATAAATACAATTTTTTTCCTTATTTTTTAAAATTAAAAAATAATTATTAAGAATATTTTTAAAATCATTATTAAACTTAAATTATTAAAAATGGTCATCTTTAATATATAATTTAAACATAAATATAAAAATTTAGTTTCTTTTAATTCTAAGATGATACTTTTAAATTTTATTATAGTAGCGTTTAGTAAACTTTTATTCTTTAAAAACTTTGATAACTATGAAGATTTTATTGTTTCCTTCATAAAAATTAAGTTTAATTTTGCCTAAAATGATTAAAAAAATGTTATTAGAATATACATACCCATCATTAATAATATAAAAATTTGAGCTTATATTAAACTAAAATTTATTCACTTGTTAAAGATTTTATGTATTGAATAATTATAAAAATAACAAAATTTTTATTTCCAATATTTTATAAGAAAATAAATCGCCAGCTAAATAAACATTGAATTATGCATATATTAAAAATTTAAACAACCTAAAACAATCACAAAATTAAAATAATATAAATAAATATATAGAATTTTTTATCAAAAAAAAATACTAGGTCTGTAATGTGTAATCAACCTTCTTGCTTTATAATAAATCTTAATAAAATATTAGCATCTAACACTTTTTATGCTCAATAAATTCACATTAAGAATTAGATGTATCTCTGATTTTTATTAATGCAATAACTGTCACTACATAACATATTTTGAGTTCAATTGTTTACATAAAGATAAAGATGCATCTCATTTTTCATTAATGCAATAATTAAATGTTATTATGGATAACGTTTTGAGTTTAACAAATTCACATAAAAAATTAGATGCATCTCTGCTTATATTAATGTAATAATTAACTGTTACTATTTATCAAGTTTTGATTTCAATAAAAATACATAAAAAAATTAGATGCATTTCTGCTATTATTAATGCAATAATTAAATTTTACCATCTACCACTTTTTGATATCAATAAAAATACATAAAAAAATTAGATGCATTTCTGCTATTATTAATGCAATAATTAAATTTTACCATCTACCACTTTTTGATATCAATAAAAATACATAAAAAATTAGATGCATTTCTGCTATTCTTAATGCAACAATTAAATTTTACCATCTACCACTTTTTGAGTTCAAATATTCACATAATGACATTGATGCTTCTCTGATTTTTAATAAATCTTAATAAAATGTTACTATCTATAGCATTTTATGTCCAATAAATTTACATAAAGAAGTAGATTTATCTCTGCTTTTTAATAAATCTTAATAAAATGTTACTATCTATATCATTTTATGTCCAATAAATTAACATAAAGAAGTAGATTTATCTCTGATTTTTTCATTGCAAAATTAAATGTTACTATTTATCACTTTTTTGGTTAACAAATTCACAAAGAATTAGATCCGTCTCTGCTTTTATCATTGCAAAATTAAATGTTACCAACTATGACTTTTTTGCTCAACAAATTCACAT
>CAKKLC010003102.1:700-10794 GCA_918559645.1 Ceratonova shasta | reverse complement strand
AAACATAACATCGCACAGGGAAATTATTACACCCTGGAAGGTCCTTTGGGCTGAATAACGGCGGCTGTATTTTGATTTCAAAAGATGATTGTGAGGGTTTTTTGGCATATACGATTGTACATTTTTAAAGATCCACGTGGTAAAGAGTTATAATTTTAACCCATCAGCTTTTTAAAATAATGTTTTTGAAATTTTATTAGTCAATTAAAAACAATCCCTAATAATATAATGTTTTTAAACCGTCAAATTGAAATAAAAAACGATTAAATTAAATTAACAAAACATTAAATAAAATTATAAAACTGTTGAATTAAATTAAATTAAAACCATTAAATTAGATTGAAAACACTGTACTAGGTCGAATAATAGTGACTGTAAGAAAATCTATGGGAAAATTATTTTATAGATTCTAAATATTATTTTATTTGTATTCAATTCAATTATATTTAGAATTTATAATATAATTTTCCCATAAATTTTCCTAGGAAACGTAAGGTTGACAGGGAGGATCGCTCATTTAACAAAGAATGGATATCAAAGTGCTTTTTTACAGAATTCGGCAAGAAAGAAGTTTGTTTGTTGTGCAATGAAAGTGTTACTGTGTTGAAATAATACAACATTAAACGCCATTATGTGATGAAACATGCGGTTAATGGCAGTAATTTATTAGCAACAGAACAGCAAACAAGAGCAACAGAACTAAGCAAAAAACTTCTAAAGCAGCAGAATGTATTTACAAAAGGTAAAATAGCAATGAAAGCTGTTACTCATGCTAGCTTTTAAGTTGTATATAATATTCTTAAACACATCAAATCGTTCTGTGATGGCAAATTTGTCAAAACGTGAATGCTCGACGTAGCTGATCAAGTCTGTCCCAAACAAAGAAAGTAGTTTGAAGAAGTCAGTTTATCGAGAAGAATTGTAATCAGCTTATTGAGGAAATTATAGAAGACCTGAAATCACAACTGAAAACCCTTGGTATCTTCATTTGAGTTATTTTCCTTGGCATTGGATGAAAGAACTGTCATCGATGACACTGCACAGTTGCTTATCTTTATGCAAGGCATTTTCAAGAATTTGTAAATTACAGAACAATTGCTGTCAATGGAATTATTGAAAGACACTACTACCGGTGAAGACATTTTTAAATGTGTGCAAAAAGTCATGCATACAATTTAATTATCATGGTAGAAAATGGTCAGTGTTACTACGGATGGTAGTTCATCTATGATAAGGAGAGAAATTTGGTCTGCTAAAAAAACTAAGTGACCGTGTTGCAGAGTTAGATTGCACCAGTGAGCTGATAAATCAACATTGAATAATTCATCAATAAGTTCTATGTAAAAGTGTACCTGACATGGATCATATTGTGGATCCAGTTGTGCAAATATTTAATCTAATTATAACAAGAGGTCTAAATTATAGACAGTTTATTGAATTTCTAGAAGATTGAAGCTCAGATCACAACGATTTTTGTTTCATACTCGGTATGCTATTTGAGTTTGGAAAAAGTTCTGAGACGTTTCTAGGACGTGAAAAAGGAAATAGTATTTTCTGGAGATGAAAGAGAAAGATACAGAATATCCTTTAATAAAAAATTCGAATGGCTGCCAGATCTGGCGTTGGAAGTTGAATTCTTTGATCATATTAATAAATTGAACACCAGACTTAAAGATTAAGGCACTTATACTCACGAAATGTACTCAACAGTGAAGCTAAAAGTGTTTTCTCGTCAGCTCAATAAAAAGATAACAACTCATTTTTCAATACTTGAAACATTGGTACTACAGATAATGTCGACTGAGAAGTATACCAATATAATTTTTGGACTAGATAATAAATTTGCTCGTCGTTTTGTGAACTTCCAAAAGCTTGCTGCTTAATTTGATATAGTGTAATCACCATTTACAAATGATTTTGAAAAAGTGCCGGATGCTCTACAATTGAAATTAATTGATCTGTAATGTAACTGTACCCTTGAAGAGAAATTCCAATCTAAAAGCATTGAAAAATTGTATGCATCACTGAATGACTTTAAGTTTGCCAACCTGAGAAAGATGGCCATGAAAATACTTGTTCTGTTATGGGCTACCTACATTTGTAGGCAAACATTTTCTACCATGAAAATTTACAAGGCAAGCTACGTTCTAATCTATCTGATGTTTAAATGCAGTCTTTACTGAGAATTTTTACACCCGAAATGCAGCCAGAGTTCAAACAACTTGTTTAGGAATCATGCAGTGATATGCGATAAAATTTGGATATTTATCAATATTTCGACACAATGCAGTAAAACTATTATTTCTCCCGGTGATTGAAAGAACACCATCAGTAGTAATGAAAACTAATTTTTAAATATGAAGCGCAATTTCTATTACAGAATTATCAAAAACATTAAATATATCCTGCCTTTTTGTCCTTCCATGCAGTGGTATTATTTAAAAAGTTCTTATTTAGTTGTGCAGTCTTCAAATACCATCCATATAAATACCATTAATTGTGATTTGTTAATCACGCCTGTAGACTCATCAAATTGGAATGAAAAATCAGAACATTAATTTATGTCTTGTTGTAATTTTTATTAACATCTGCACTCAAATCTTTAATTCTTCTTGTTACAGTCATTCTCGAAAACTATAAATCTTAAATTGAATCAAAAATATCTGTATTATTTTTTAAATCCGCAAAAAGAGCTTCTGCTGCTGTCAAAAACAATTTTTTAATCAAATCACTATCGCTGAATGTCTTTTACTTTTTAGCTAATAAAGAAACACTCTCAAAGACGATGTTGTTATTGCAACTGGTTTCTTCGTAGCTTTAACAAACATATTCTGATGCAAAGAAATATGTTTTTTACAGTCTTTGAATTTCGCCTTGCTCAATTAAGTATTTTTTAGATATTCTGCATCATAATTTGCATGCGTTGTCTAGAAATTTCTCTCCATATTAACTTTCTTTGGAATTGCTACAGATAAGTAGCATTTTAAACAGCAAAATTTACTTTAAGACATAAAAAAAAATCATGTTTTCATTTATTGTAATAGTGGTAGATTTTACTTTTCTTTGCAACGCTCATGATTACGGCTAGAGAAATTTATATATTTGTGTGTACAGAAACAATAAAATTAGTAATTCAAATTTTAAAATTTAAATAATATAATTTTCTTACCAAAATAATAACGGGTCGTCCTATGAATTCTAAATCAAAACTATATTCTTCAAACATATGTCAAATATACCACAAATATTGAATATGAAAATATATGTCCCCATGCAAAAAAATATTCTATCAATATGAATGCCGTATATGTGGGAAATATTATACAAAAACATTTATCGGTCGTATAACTAAAATGAGAGCCACAAAAATAAATTTAACTGTAAAGGAATTTTTAAATTTAAAATTAAATAATATGTGTAGTAATAGTTAACCTAAAATTTGCAAATTGTTTTTACATAATTATTATAAATCTATTATTAATATATAAATATTTACAAATAATGTACTTCCAAGACAACAATATTTTTGTTAGCTCTTGGAAACTGATAAAGAAATTTTATTTCAATTGTTTTTTTTTAAATTTTGCAAAAAAAAAATTTCTCAGAAAAAAATTATTTTATCGTTTTTTTAATTTTGAAAAAATTATTTCTCAGAAGTTAAAATTTTATTAGTTTTTAGTATCAGTAGAAGATCGACCGAAATTCGTATCGCTATTGACTAGTATATCGCGATCGCCTGGTTGGTCAGACCTACTATACATAAAACAAAAGTATGTGCAATCAAAGTTTATAAAAAATAGCCGAATAGGTTATTCATCCCGAGTATGGAATGCCGTTTGTAGCCAATCAAACATTTTCCTAATGACTGACATTGTTACATCAGGTGTTTCAAAATTAAGTGTGATGGGAGGAGCAACATCAGTATCTGATGAAGCCGCAATGTTACCATGATTATTCAATTGTCGATGCCATTTCATATTAGCTTGAGATGCGTGATAAATCCTGCAGATTGTGCATATTTTTTTTGAACTTCAGTTGCTGACATTTAAGCGCAATAGGCATCAAATAAAGCGTCCATCGTAACTTTTGAATTCACTAATGCTAATGGCTGTGCAAATGATGTAAAGTAGAGCTTAACAATTCTGGACACATCATCTGAATATGGAACAAATAGACCCTTGAAATCATGTGAAAGCAAAACTGGTTTGGGTAGAAA
This sequence comes from Ceratonova shasta, assembly GCA_918559645.1. Lineage (NCBI taxonomy): Eukaryota > Metazoa > Cnidaria > Myxozoa > Bivalvulida > Ceratomyxidae > Ceratonova > Ceratonova shasta. Next base: position 6,578 of record CAKKLC010003102.1, on the reverse strand, counting down.
CCTATGTGGGAAGTAGTTTTTGCAATAACTCATAAATAGACAGCAGCAGACGATGTTGTCGTATTTTAAAATTTTTATCAAGTACTGAACTTGCCTAATATGATCCGTTACCCATTTGGCATTAAAATCATCTAAACCTGTTGATTCCTTAAGTCAAAAATATTCTGCAAAAACATCATGATTATCGATCCTCATCTAAGACCGTAATTCAACTGATATAAATCCCGCCTTTTTAAAAATCTGCTTTTTCTCCTCGGTATTTGTTGTCTTTTCAGATAAATTTAGGTTTGAGTCAAAGTGATCATAAGCCAAAACAATACCCACCAGTTCATGACTTAGTGGAGGCATACGTCTCTCTACGCTCTTGTATGCTGAATAGTGAGGTGCATTAGTACCTGTCAAGAAAACATCAAAGCTCCATTTTGTGAATCTTGCTACTAAAACTTGCAGTAATTTTGCAGAATCATGGATTTTAATCCAGCCGTCATCAGTTGCAACAATAACTATTGGCATCACAGTTTCATCGGTTTTACATATGAGAGGATTTACCCTGTTAAGATTCCGCAACACTTCCGTGTCAACACCATGTATAAAATCTGTATTTCTGTCATGCTTCATTTACCGTACGGTAATACAAGTTGGGCTTTAGTATGAAACGCATATCTGTGAATTTATCATGATTGATGACACATGCCGGTTATACTAATGGTATTAACTAATGTCGATAGACAACATCAAAGTCGTGATCTGGGAGTCTGACATTATACTCAAAATGCATCAATAACGGTGCTTGTTTTGTTCCTGCAGCAAGACCCCGATATATATTCGCTATGACATCTAGGCTTAGCAGAAAGCAAGCCTGATGGATCAAACATAGCACCAATGTCGTCCAAATACTCCATAGACGCAAAGGAAAAAGCAGCTTCTTCATAGCGATCATATTCCATATTCTGGCATCAGATGAGCTTTACGGGAACAGTGTTTACATTAGTTTACTTTCCAGTAACGCTTCCATCTTAGGCAAAAGGCTAGAGTAAGTTGGTCATCTAGAAAATTTGTAACTTTTGCCAATAGTACTCTTAGCTAATTGTACTATGATTTTCAACATCGTATTTTATCTGAACGACAGCGGTCACTGGCTGCAGCACCAACTGACTCTATACAAATAATGACATGTAAAATATCAGGTTGATAATCATTTATAGAAGGCGCACCTACCTTATTTCTATTAAACTTTACAAGCTTACTCTTCAGATGCGGTATATCTTCTAAAATTTTGGAATGGTTCGTTTCAGTTTTTTGTGACGATTACGTTGTTGCATTGCGTTCTCGTGCAGTCTTATAACTTCTTTTTTTTATCAGCAAGATCTTTTTAATTATTACACCTTTTTACTTTAAGTTTTGCAGTAAGTAGTCTAAACTCTCTCAAGCTATACAATGCTGATAGCTGTTCTTGCAGTTTTGATGTGTCCAGAACCAGATTTTTTGTTATGGCGCATCTATTATGGTTCGAAACAGTTCTCTGCACTGGTTTCATTTGCAAAAACTGCTGTCGATAGTTGTTTAAAGCCAAACTGCTATGCCACTGCACATAGCTATTCCAATGTAATTACAATAGTAGACTGGGTAGAAGTAGACTGTGCGACTGTTTATTGGGTAGTAGTAGATCGTCAAACTACTGCAGTAGGAGCTATTTCCATGAGTGACGGCTTTAACTGAGACAAGGAAGAACGATGTCAGAATGGCGATAATTGGCTTTTTGTTTTCAATAACTTCTTTTATGACTTCATTTATTACAGATTTATATTTTTCCTTACCTTGTTTTATATTCACCTATAAATTATTTGTCTCTTTTTTTTATCTATTTTATTCTGTTGTGGCATAGATGAAAGGAGTACTGAATAAGGTTTATTGTATTTTTCTGTGTTGTCTATTTTTATTAGTTAAAATATAATGGCGTGGAAATATTCAAACATGGCACGCAAAAAACCAGTAGCATTGATATTAATGGATAAATTTAACAGGTAAAATACAAAATGCGTTTTATAATAAGGATTTTTTCTATTACGCTTTTCTCCCTTCAAAGCATTTTAGTAAAACAAATTTAACATTTTTACGTACGTCCGCATTACTATTCTACAACGCCCCTACCATATACAAAAATACATTAACCCCACTATTGCATGAACCCCTTTCCCATCTGTGTGTACGTAATGTTCGAACAACTCTTTAATAAAAATCTTATTAAAACATATTTTTATGATTTTTAAATAATATTGTATGTGATGAATTATCTTGACGAACTTATTATTTTAATTATTTATATTTTTTTAATAAAAATCTTATTAAAACATATTTTTATGATTTTTTAAATAATATTGTATGTGATGAATTTTATTGACGAATTTATTATTTTAATTATTTAATATTTTTTTAATAAAAAAATCAATTAAAACATATTTTTATGATTTTTTAAATAATATTGTATGTGATGAATTTAATTGACGAACTTATTATTTTAATTATTTAATATTTTTTTAATAAAAAAAATCAATTAAAAACATATTTTTTTGATTTTTTAAATAATATTGTATGTGATGAATTTAATTGACGAACTTATTATTTTAATTATTTCATATTCTTTAATAAAAAAAATCAATTAAAACATATTTTTATGATTTTTAAAATAATATTGTATGTGATGAATTTTATTGACGAATTTATTATTTTAATTATTTAATATTTTTTTAATAAAAAAAATCAATTAAAACATATTTTTATGATTTTTTAAATAATATTGTATGTGATGAATTTAATTGACGAACTTATTATTTTAATTATTTAATATTTTTTTAATAAAAAAAAGCATTTTAAAAATATTTTTGTTGATTCTTGAAATATTATTATACATAAATATCAGTGTGATGATTTTAATTGAAAACCTTTATATTATTTATATTATTTAAAATATTTAATATTTTTTATATATAAAAATCTATTAAAAACATTTTGTTAATCTCAAAGACAAAAATATTCAAATTTTAATGAAGCATGTTGTTTATTAATTGAAACAGCAAATTATTAATAATGCTTTATATTCTTATAAAGCTGTATAAATGCAATTGGAATAAAATATTTAATTTTAAAAACTAATATTAAGATTTTTAGAAGTGAATTATCTTTTGTAATATTTATTCCTTTACATAAACCAAAAAGTTAAGAAAACTCCTTGATAGTATTTTGTCCTCAAACCTCGTTTTTTATAATAAAATTCATAACACTGTTATAAATTCAACTATCTTAACAAGTCAAATAAACTATATGCAATGTATAAAAGTATTTGCTGGAAAGTATAAGATATATCAAATATTTATCAAAAAGCTTCATATTTAATGTCTGTTTTTAGTTTATAATGCTGTTCCGTGCATGTTTTCTAACTAAACTCACTATAAAATAAGCAGCTATTCTGCTTACCTTTAATTTAATCACTAAGAGTTATGATTAATCATGCTAATACAATCGATTAAAACAAAATAAAGTTTACAGCATTTTCCGACCTGATTGTTTTCTATATAGGAAATGAATACTGTACATTAAAAATCCGATTTTCTCTTTAACATATATAGGTGTTTATCTATTTAATGTAAGATTGACATGTAGTACTTTAATTATTAAGGGCTGGCCTAAAAGTTTTTTTTGAAAATTCTGGAACATTTTTGTTGAAATTGTCAGTAAAATAGAGAAAATATATCAAAATTACACCTTTATTAGCTTTATTATTGAAACTTTTATATTAAAAATTGTTCTAATCATATTTTTCACTTGATAGCACCTTATCGAGGAAACTTGTAACCTTTTTAATCATGTCGTAGGATTGACTGCAATTAAATTCATAGTAATTAAGCAATCCAGAGTTGCTATTTCCAAGCTCTTTTTTCTGAACCCTTTTTATTTCCTTTGCTAAGGAAAAGGTTGCTCACCCTGTGTTGAAGTACCTACTAAAGAAAAGGCAAACTCTTCATGCCTTTCCATATTACGAGTTAAGAAACATTTTGTAAAAAATGTGTGACAATTTGCAACTATAATTCATCGAGGGCAAGCTTGTTGGTAGTCCAGAGGTTCCAATTAGATTTTACAAAGCTTTTCGTCAATTAAACTTAATCAAAAACTAAGTCTCGGTCGATTTTGGATTTAATTAACTTTCCATATCTGTTTTCAGCGTATTTAAAAGATTTTTCAACAACATTCCAAGCTGGATACTTTCTCAAAATAATCCATGAAAATAATTCAGATACATCAACTGATTTTTGTTATAAATCAATATCTTCGATTTTTGTCTAATAGAAATCTCTGACTTTGTTTTTATTGCTTTCTTAAATTCTGTTGTCAAAGTTTTCATACTCATAATGCGAAGTAGTTGGCAAAAAAGTACAATTCGTACGATTGATATTCTTAATTTTCAATTTTGCAATCTCATACAAAGCTTCAAAAGAACTAGTTGATGATGCTTCAATAAGCTCGATGGAGTTACTGATGATCTTGAGTTGATTGACAATAAAGAGAACCAAAAACTTTTCTTGGCCATTGCTGAAGAAAGAACGAATCATTGGAGCACATTTCTCTAAATTTAGAAACTTTTGTTTTAAAAGCTCAAAAAATTCGATAATTCTTTTGACTTTAAGCTCGAGATTCAGCAATCTAGTTCCAGATAAACTTTTCATTGGTATGACGACTTTATCAATGTCTTGGCATAGGTTCTTTAATTTTTCAGTACTCGTAGTAAAAATATTGAAATGCTTATAAATTTTTACAACTATGGCTTCAATAGTCTACCACGAGAATTTTGCATCAAGCTCCAGAAGCGTTATGTGTTCAAAAAATCCTTTGCCAATTATTTTTCGATTAAATTCTTTTTTATGTTTTCTCTAAACGTTATTCTCTCCATTCTTTTAAAGCATCCAAATTCTAGGTTAATATTATCAGCAGTGTATGCAACAACTTTATCTAACAAGCTTTACTACCTTATCTATTTGACAATTTTTTCGAAGATTATCTCTGACTGCTCATTAGATATCGATACAGTAGCCAGTTTTTTGTTGACAACACTTTTGACTGGATCAAAATATTGTATATTGATCGGCAGCAGTTTTATTTTTTCATGGCTTGATGTTTCGATAATAAGAGAGACAAAATTCGTTTTGCTGTATGCTTCTTTGAATGATTTGTCAATAAATGTAGCCAATTCTTTGGAGATTAATTTTACAGTCTTTTTCATTCGAATGAAAATTTTGGATCATAGAATCTCCTGATAAGTCCTGCAGTAATGTCATTTGAACGAAATGAATAATTGTTTTTTGCAGTGTTTATTGCAAAAACTGCTTCTTTTCCAGCTACCTTATGATCCTCATTCATTTCTGTCAATTTTTGAAAAAACACGCTGACTTTCTTGCTTGATCATCTACCTTTTACACCTGATATATAATGATCTGACTTTATATGATCCAGAATATACCGAGGACAGCCATGAACGATAAGAGATCAACTTCATCAGATTTTATAAAGCGCACTTGATTCATTATTCTGAACTTTTTGTATGAATCCAAACTTGTTAGAGTATTTATCATTTTATGAAGTTTATCGATATTTACTTACTGGTGATATTTTTAATCTGATCGAACTAATTTTATACTTTAAATCAGGGGTGTCCAACGTGCGGCCTTCTAAAGATAAAATTGCGGCCTTCTGAAAAATAAAATTTTTAGGCCCATATATGAAAAGGACGTTAAAAGATGAAAAAAGAAGTTATAAAGTTTCATGGGAGTTTGAATTTTTATAACTTCTGCTCCAAATAACTGCATGGTTTGCCTCATTTGTCAGA
>CAKKLC010003101.1:22081-33887 GCA_918559645.1 Ceratonova shasta | reverse complement strand
GTATCATAGATTTTGGCACAATCTGAATGAATCATTGTGCCTGGCCTAATGTATTTGAAGATAATGGGAATATGGTTTCTCTGGTACAATCAGGAACCACCTCACAGAATCCAACTTTATCAAGTACATCGTATCCCCAAAGATCCACTGTGTACGTACAACGCGGCCCACACTATATTTTCTTTTGATGAAAGCCATTTCGTCAATTTCCACCGTTGCCCAATGCCTCCAATCATCCTTGGATGATTTGCAAAATGCATCATGCATACTTCACGGCAGAAAGATAGCCAGTCTACTACCGTTCCGTCCCTAGAAATTTTACATTTCCGTTTTAGTTGGAACAGGGAAGTTTCTTTATATACAAAAAAATATATGAATAATAGAATTTGGTGAATTGTAAGATGTAAGCCTTCAAAAAACGATCCTTTTCTAATGGATACTTCATTCCGGCATGAAGAAACATTGCAACGAAAATAGTATCCACTGTTTTTCTTGCCTTCATTTTTCCTTATCGGTGCTTCCCTTTCACAACATAATAATGAAGTTTTCAGAAGTCTGTTATCTTGACAAAAGGCTATGGCCAGCTTGTCTGTTTCCAAAAGCTTGTAGAAATCCGAATCATTCAAAGCATCTAAAGAAACATTCATTATTTAATGGGGTTTAAAAAAATATCGATTTAATAAAAATTGTGTATAAGAAGAGTTTTTTTAAATTATTTTAATTATATATATATATACATATATATTATTTATTTATTTAATTTATTTTATTTTAATTTAATTAATTTTATTTTATTTAATTTAATTTAATTTAATTTTTTATTTAATTTAATTTATTTATTTTTTATTTAATTTTATTAAATATTAATTTATTTTAATAAAATTATATTTTAAAAAATATGGGGGTAAACGTAGAAGTACCATATTTTTATTCATAAACCTACATAGATACTGTTTATTTATATTTATTAAAAATAACTAAACAGAACAAATTAACTGTTTGTAATAATGTCAATACCTGATATTGATAGTAAAGTTAGTGTGCTTAAATTTTATTCGATAAGATACAATAAAATGCCTAAAATTGTTTTATTCACATATAACAAGTTTTTAAAGCGATAATTTTTTTTTAAATACTAAATTAGTAAAATTTATCTTATTCAAACAGCAATAAAAATCTCATTAATATCTGATGGTTCTTATAATGAAATATTCTATTATTTTTATTAAAAAAAATAATAAATTAGAATAAAAATGTTACTATTTAATGTTTTTTGTTAGTAAATCAATATCATAAGTATTTATAATGATTTTACGTTTCAGAAGGATCCCAGATTCTTTCAACTTACAATAAATTAGATAGTCTTTATAAGTATAATATTAAAAACATATCCGACAGAGTAAACTTGAAACAAATGTTATTTCGCGAGAGATTTTTGTATTTTATGTTTATTTTAACATTATTTCAAACTAGAGAAACTTATTTATATTCAATAATTGATTATTTCCAGGTTTCTTGTTTTTTAATAAATGGATACCTTTTCGGACCTATCCGTTTTTGCCCTCTATGTATCCTTACCGTTTTTTCCGATAATCAAATATTAATTAAAAATATAATTAGAATTAAATTTTTGGCAACCAGTTTTTTTCGCCTCCGGGGGAAAAACCGGATAGGTCCACATTTTCTTTCAAGTTTTTATGATTTAATTTAGAAAATTAGTCATCTTTGTTTGTATCCTAAAAATAATAATGATTACAAACTGTTATAAAAACTCACAACAATAAACTTCAAATATCAATTTTAAATATTCAATCACCAAGTATAACGGTATTTTCGTCTACAAATTTATGAGGAGGAACAGCCAAATTTCTAGGTGATGGCCCTTTTCGTATTCTACCTGACTTATCAAAATGACTTCCATGACATGGACAGAAAAATCCTTTATATTCACCTTCCCCTATTGATGGCACACATCCCAAATGTGGACATACTGCTTCAACAATTAGCCATTTTGGATTAATAAATCTATTCTCGTCAGTTTCTTTGTGAATAAGATCCCTTAGAGGTACTTGTCTCATTTCTGATATGTCACTGCTATTTCTATGTTTTATAATAATTGTTTTTCCTCTATACTTTACTTTTGAATCCTCTCCTTCGCTAATTTTTGACAAATCAACTATTACACTTGCAACAGCCTGTAAAGATTTATCTGGCCCAAGATAGGTTATCAAATTTTTTGCAACAGCCTTACCCATAAAAATGACGGAACCACCTCCTAATAGTAACATCGAATATCCAACAATATTCTTTCTAACTTCATGAGGAACATCATCTTTTTTCTTTGTTTGAGCTGGATTCAACCCAATCTTGTATAGTTTGGGCATATAGTCTGTGTGAGAATATCGCACTTGCATATTCTCTCCCTTCAGAAGTGAATTAGAGTACATCATGGGTCTTCCAAAAGAAAAAAGTTTCGTTGTTTTTATTGAAACTCCATGATGTTGTTCTTTGAATGATCCGGTGAGTTTTTTTTCATCTTTTACACCATTAATACAGGATACATTATTAACACTGAAAAGATCCAAATTTTTCTTATAAATTAAATTCTTACCTAAAGCAGAATTTGTGAAACATTTTTTTAACATTCTTTCGAATTTCGTTTTTAGTTCGTAAGAGTTACTAAAAGTATCAAGATTTTTATGTATTTTAAGTATTTTTATGTAAATCATATTTATAATAATAATTTAAATTAAACTTGTCTCTTATAGTTAGCACATGCGCACTATGTGTAATACCATAAAAATGACATACTTAATAAATTGTAATAGGTAGCACTACTTTCATCCTATTAAGGTTTGTTTTTTCTTTTAAAATGTGTTTAAATGTTACAACCCGATATCTATAACATTTATTTTGATATTTAGCAAAATTTTTGGATTAACTTTAAAAAGTTTACCGTCATGATAAATTCTTGATGAAGAACCTTTTTTTTTGTTTCTAGATAAGGACATTTTCTCATTTAGTATTTTAGGATGTTATATAATTGTTATAACATAATAAGTGGGGCGTCCGAAAATTGCATTTATATTTTACCACGTTTTCTTTAATTAAATTCACTTTCAGTTGATTCTTCTGTTTTTTCATTCTCCGTGCTATCCTTCTCAATGTTTTTTTCTACCAGTTTTTCATCAAAAGATGCTACTATACTATTGTAATACATTTAGAAATAATTAAAAATATAATTTCCGTGAAAGTTACGTTCTTTTGCCAGTAGTTTCTTTAACATCGAAAAGCTTCTTCTTTTAACTACTATAGAAGTGGGTTGGGCAATTGTTCAAAAGAACATACTTCACTGGCGACACTTTTTCTTTTAGATCCAAAGTTACAATTTTTAAAAGTTCGTTTACTTCTAATCGTGCTTTAATATACGATTTAACATCGCCTTTATTAATTATAAAATCCAATGTTGAAATTATTTTGTACCCAGTCATGATATTATATTTAGATCCAAAGTTACAATTTTTAAAAGGCCGTTTACTTCTAATCGTGGTTTAATATAAGATTTAACATAGGCTTTATCAATTGTAAAATCCAATGTTGAAATTATTTTATACCCAGTCATGATATTATATTTAGATCCAAAGTTACAATTTTTTAAAGGCCGTTTACTTCTAATCGTGCTTTAATATACGATTTAACATCGCCTTTATTAATTATAAAATCCAATGTTGAAATTATTCTACACCCAGTCATGATATTATATTTAGATCCAAAGTTACAATTTTTAAAAGTTCGTTTACTTCTAATCGTGCTTTAATATACGATTTAACATCACCTTTATCAATTGTAAAATCCAATGTTGAAATTATTTTATACTAGTCATGATATTGTATTTAGATCCTTCAAAATTATCTGAAATATTAATTAAATAACAATAAGAACATCTGATTTCAAACAGATCTTTAACAATATTTGATTGGAAACAGCCTTCTCTGCATTTGAAACCATAATTCCATTATCGTTAAGACCCAGAACTATCTCTTTTATAGTCGTGAAATTATCAGCATAATATTTAACGGCCTTCAACCAGCTATATCAAAGTGTTATTATTACATGAGGCGGTATTACTATTTCTTCAAACATCATTGAAATTGTACGTTTCTTTAAAGTTAATGCCTTGATCAAAGCAATTGAAAAATCCACCTCTTGAAACGATTCTCTTATTCTCATGGCCATATTATGAAACAAATGAGCAAGGCATAAAACATGTACCAGAAACGGTATTTTTTCTTCATCTCTTCACCAGCTTTCACCATGTAGCGAGCTGTGACCGATATGATTAGGGTCAAACTTGTTCTTTTAAAGTTTATTTTTTTTAGTGCATCTTAAATTAATTGTACTATGATATTTAAATTTGGATTTGTACTAAGCTCAATACAACTAATAACAAAAATTTTATTTGGAGTTCCTAGTATCGCAGCAAGTACTTTAACATTCTTTTTACTTCTGTTTCGTCTATAACCAAAACAATATCACCACATTCGAAGTAAGTTATCAATTCTAATTTATGTTTAGAAGCAAAATCAACAACATGATAGTATACGGTAAAATCTGGTATTTTTGGTCCATTTAGTTCAGATATAAACTTTTGAAAACTATAATTTTGTAATTTATGGAGTGGAATGTCTGCTTCCACTAATAGTTGTATTAATTTTTTTTTATAATTGACTTTAGTAGGGAAAAAGGTTTGTGAATAGTTGGATTTTTTGGAGTGAATATGCTTGTTTGTCCTCTCTATGTGAATCCACATTAGACTTTCTTGTTGAGTCGACAACACATAAACATCTTTTGCAAAACAACTCTCCCTTTAGGGTTAGTAATAAATTCATTTTTATAAAGTGATACATATTTTGTTACTTATTTGTATCTTTCTTCCTTTTTTCGTCCCATATAAAGGGTAAAAATAAATGCAATTTTATTGCATTTGAATCATAAATATTTCATTTTAGACGCCCTAATGATTAGTAATTATATATTTTAACTTATGTTCAAATAATCTAATGTAAGTCTTCATCAATTTAAAAAGATTTCGCTGAAGAAAAGTAAAATATTATTGATTGTTTGATTACAAAATACCTGTATTTTTATTATGAATTTTTCATTAAGAAAAATCGAATTTTTGTACATAACAATTTATTGGATTTAAAGCACTTAAATACCCCTGGGTTTGAATTCCTGAAAAACACCGGAGATAAGGTTTATTGATTTAATTGTTGAGGTTAGAGATGCAAATACTTTTAATAATCTGATTTTAAATACGTGCACTCTGGTTCAATAGTTGTTACTGACGGATGGAAGGGTTATTACAATTTTAAATAAAATCCAAACTAAACTCATCGTTGGGTTAATCACAGTATTAATTTGAAAAGTTCTGAAGAAAAGTATACTAATACTATTGAAGGAACATGGAATGGAGTTTTAAGATCAATACCTGTGGGATGTAGAGTCGAAAGAAAGTAACAAAAAAGATTGTTTAAATTTGTGTGTAGTGACAGAACAAAGTAAGACTTTAAGAAGCACAAATAAGCACATTAAAGGCTTAAATAAATTATTTCACGTTGTTTTTTTAAATAAATGTTTTATCATGGATTCTAAGCTGGAGTATTTAAGTTCATTTTAACCCGATTTTCTTCATCTTTGAAATTAAGATGTTGTTGTTTTGTAATGATATGGTTGAATATTAGGACGTATCATTCTTATTTGATAACTATTTTATGCTTTCTATCCTTATACAAATACTTAAAAGATATATTAATTATATCTTTCTATGTATATGGTTGAATGTTAGAACGTATCATTCTTATTTGATAACTATTTTATGATTTCTATCCTTATACACTAGTAAAATATTTATATCAATTATATCTTTCTATGTATATGGTTGAATGTTAGAACGTATCATTCTTATTTGATAACTATTTTATCATTTCTATACTTAAACAACTACTTAAAAGATATATTAATTATATCTTTATAACTTTCTATGTATATGGTTGAATGTGTGAACGTATCATTCTTATTTGATAACTATTTTATGATTTCTATCGTTATACAACTACTTAAAAGATATATTAATTATAACTTTCTATGTATATGGTTGAATATTAGAACGTATCAGTCTTATTTGATAACTATTTTATGATTTCTATCCTTATACAACTAGTAAAATATTTATATTAATTGTATCTTTATAACTTTCTATGTATATGGTTGAATATTAGAACATATCATTTTTATTTGATAACTATTTTATGATTTCTATCCTTATACAACTACTTAAAAGATATATTAATTATATCTTTATAACTTTCTATGTATATTGTTGAATGTTAGAACGTATCATTCTTATTTGATAACTATTTTATGATTTCTATCCTTATACAACTACTTAAAAGATATATTAATTATATCTTTATAACTTTCTATGTATATGGTTGAATATTAGAACGTATCATTGTTATTTAATAACTATTTTATGATTTCTATCCTTGTACAACTAGTAAAATATTAATATCAATTGTATCTTTATAACTTTCTATGTATATGGTTGAATATTAGAACGTATCATTCTTATTTGATAACTATTTTATGATTTATATGCTTATACAACTAGTAAAATATTTATATTAATTGCTTTTGACTTGGCATAATATTTTTTATCTTAATTAATATGTTTAAAATTGGAATTTTTTTATTGATTAAATAAAATAAGTTTAAAAAATTGAGAGCTTTATATTAAATTTATTTATAGTATCACAAAAAAACGATGAATTTTATTAGTATATTTTAAATAAAAATAGAAATTGACGAACAATTATTTAAAAAAAAACTAAAAAAATTTTTAGTGTAGCTATTCCAGAATTATTTGATATTATGTACTAATAATAAAATTTATGCAATCTTTTTAGATAAATACTTTTTACCATCAAATAAACAAACTTTTGCATATTATGGAAAATAATACTTGTAGAAAATTTATTATTTTTACGAGTCGAAGTTTATGTTTTAAGTAAAGGTCTCTTATATTAATCATAAATATTTTTGAATATTGTGGTTGTTTTATTTACATTTTAGTTAAATTGTATGTAAAATAGAACAAGATAAAATCCTATTGGAGAGTTTTATATAAGAAAACGACTTAAAATTTTGAAATAAATTTTTAAAAAATAAGATTATTAAACTCTAAATTTTTTAAATTTTATTAATCGTATTTGATGATTTTACTTAAAGTTCAATTAATAAAAATATTCTCTCTATTTACAAAAATCGATGTTTTTATCTAAAAATTAATAAAAACTTTAAATAATAGATTATTATACATAGTTTATAATTAATTTAGTAAAATTCTTTAAATTCAATATTCTCTCTGCAATGTCATCCAATTAACTTATTTTTTAACAAAAACTATTATAATTTCCTTATTTATCATTTAATTAATAAATATTTCTATATGGTTTATCATATAAAAATCTAAAGGTTTTTTTCATTTTTAAATCAAAATATTTGTATAATTTAAACTTGGTTACCTACTGTAAATTCATTAGTATTTTCATTATCAAAAAAATGATATTACAGGGTTATTCGATATTATATTATCATTTATTCAATATTATATATTAACTTACTCAATATTTTATTTAACCAATATAATCATCATTAAAAATGACCCAAAAATGCAGCTAAAAACCTAGAAAGTTACTTACCAAAGAAAGCTATGATCTTATTATAAGAATGGCTCAACATGAGATAAAGACTATCAAGAGCATATAAGAAATTTCCAATTATAAAGGACAGACGCTTAGATGTGTCATCAAAGCGCATACAGCCAGGGAGACATTTGTACCTGCCAACGAAATACTATTCTATTACACGAAGGTTAGAAACTCAGTTTTTAACCATGAGGAAATGTTCATTTCAAATATTGTCGCCTGTGACAATATGTTAAACCAAAAAGAGATTGCACAAACTGTTGCAGAAAATCTTAGTTTAGAGCCTTCCCAATCAACGAAAACCTGTAAATTAAAAAATTTAGGAATTAGTAGAAAGAGGTTGCCCTTGATAACAGCAGAAATAAACAGCACAGAAAAGGTTGAAGGACGAGCTATCTATGCAACCGATGTTTGTAGGCTTCCTGTCGAAAACCTTGTCTTTTTAAATAACACAGTATTCAATCAGCACACCACCCGAACGTACTGATATTCTCACCAAATACTCAAACCTACATGATTGTACCTGCGAATCGTGTAATCAATAGGAGTTATATGTTTATGATAGGCTTTAATGGATCGGTTACCTATGGATACAGGGTTGGTGCATACAATGCAGCATTATTTGAGATATTCATTCAGGGTACTCTTGCTTCATACTTCATAGATAATCCTACAAAGATTCTTGTGATGGATAATTGTAGATTCCATTATTCTGCTAACATTTTGAGTATACTGAGAGCATGCAATATAGTTTACAAAATTTTGCCACCTTGTTCACCGCAATTGAATCCGATTGAAGAATTTTTTTTCATGATAAAATCAAGATTTGCAACTGTTAGGCTAATGAATCCGGACTTTTGTATTGAGGAAATCATACGATTGACATTTGCTCAGATTTTACGAGTGAATGTTCTGGGGTTTACAGAAGTATGTTGAGGTGGCTTGAAAAGGCAAGAACAAGAGAGCATTTTATTTAAATAAATGATTAAGCGTTATTACATTTAGATTCTTTTAATGTTTTTAAGTGAATTTCATTGGAATGTCTCTGATTTATATATGAATACTCAATATTGAATAAGTGAATGTATAAAATTGAATGAATGAATTTATAATATTGAATAAATGAATATAAAATATTAAATAACACTGTAAATCATTTATATTTGAAAATACATAAGCGTTCTTCCACAATTTGCTTTTATGGATTGTAATATTTGAGGAAACACTTTAAAAGCTTGTATAATTTATTAGAAAATTGCTAATAATAAAAAAACTAATCATCTCTTTCAAATGTGATTGCATAAGGTACAATTATGTTTTAATCTTAGTTAAAAAATACCCATCAATTTAAACTTTTTCTGTTAAATTATAAATTAAAAAGCATTCCAATTAAATTACTATATATTTAATTTGTTTCATAAAAGAAATTATATAGATTACTAATTATACAACAAAACTAAAGTTATTGCTAACTTAATTATTCTTACTAAGTATCAATTGTGTATAAATAAGTATACTTAATCATCAATATATTCCTTATTTTTCTTTAACTATATAAGAGTTTTTAACTATTCCAATTCCAATTTCTATTTATAATTTATTTAATCTTAAAAAGTATTTAAATTATTAATTTTTGTTTCATATCAAAATATAATTAAAGCATCTCATCCAAAATTTAATTTTTTCGGTCATAAGAAAAAATATTTTTAAACTTGGATTAATCTATTATACTGTATAGATATTTTTTATATTATAAAAAATGAGGATGATCATTTTATAAAATACAGAGTAAATTTTAATATAAATACTTTTTTGAGCTTCAAACATTTTTTAACTTATTAAACTAAGAATAAAAATTTTTATACATTTATTTAGTATTAAAATTATTCATTTACTTTCAGGATACTTCATAATTACATTAGTCCAGTCAAAGTTGAGATTATAGGTAATTAGAAGATTTCCATATAAATTAAAAAAATATTTTATATTTGAAGATAATTAATTTTATTTAACTTTATATGAACAATTATATATCATCACATTAATAATCAAAATATAATTTCTTTATTTAGGTCATTTTAAATTAATTTAATTTTTCCCTCCTAGTTTTTTTAAATATAAAAATATTATTTGAACTTATAAAATTTTAAGGTCGTAAGGTTTAAAAAAAGTACCTAGTGCCTTATAAAATGAACATTTATTAAATGTTGTATAATAAATGTACGTTGTTCCTATTGATAAAAAAAAGTATCATTTCTTATTGAATTTTTAAAATTAGATTTATTTATGATTTTATCTTATATAGTAATCTTCATAAGTTTCAAGTTTGTTTTCTAGTCTCAATTTATATCTGATTACACCATAGACATAAAAATCATTTAGGAATAAATATTTTTGTAATCTTAATCAAAATTAACAAGGATTTATTTTTTGCATATTATTTTGTAATTACAGTCAAAGTCTAAATTAAAAATGCTGATTTAACGAAAATGTATTTTTACGAAGGAAAATTTTTTTTCATAATAATAAACATATTTTTTGTAGTTTAACGAATTTTCTGTTAAGAAACCCAATAAAAATGAATGCGAGAAAAAATAATCAAAAAGAAAAGATAAAAATTTAGATTCCCAAAAAAATACAAATTCTAGACTATAAAAAAAAATGCGACGATAATGAAAAACAAATCGAAGAAAAAACTTTCTGTTCCAGTGGAAATGATTTATAAAATGTTGAAAAATGAAAATAAAATTCATTTCCTCATGGGTATATAACCAAAGCAGAAAAAATATAGATGAATTAAAGGATAAAAATTCAAAAATGTATCCGGTTTTGGTTTAAAGGTTTAATATATAGCGATCAAAGAACCATGTAATTTCTGATGATTTGCTTAAAGAAAAAGCAATTGCTGATTGCAAAGAGTTTTAGTATTTATGGTTTCAAATTATCAAATTCATTAATACCAAAACTCAAAAAAAAATGTTTAACATCACGTATAAATCAATTTCTGGCGAAGAAAGTCTTGTTAATCAAGAAGAATTAAAGAAAACATAGCCAACTTTAAAAGACATTTTTACTATATATTCACCACCAGACCTCTTTAATTTAGATGAAACACTCTTTTTTTTTACGTGGGATTCAAAAAAACATTAACAGTATCAAATGAAGATTTTTCATCATGCACGTTTTTAAATTATCGTATTACAATAATTTTTTACTGGGAGTTTAACTGGAGAAAAAATTTAACAGTTAATAATTGGTAGATCTTAAACCACGTGGCTTTAAAAACATTAATTTTTCCAAATTGAGGTTGGAATATAAAAATAACAAGAAGGCTTGAATGATCAGTACAATTTTCTTTGAATTGGCGGATGCATTGAATGAAAAAACGCAAATTTAATCTAGGCATATTCTTTTGCTTCTTGATAATGGCCATGCTAATGGAAAAGATTTACAATTTTAAAACATAAAATTTTTTTCTTTCCACCAGGAACAACATCATAGATACAACATCTAGATCAAGGCATAACCCATTGGTTCAAAGCTAACTATAGAAAATTTTTTAGGATGGATATTTTTATGAGAGAAGACACACATGGGTGTTACAGCACTATTAACAAGGAGACAAAGCTTGTTAATATTATTTTAATTGTTGAATCATATAATTCGGTAACCATCAAAAAAATAAAAAATTGTTATGAAAAATCTTTAGAAAACTGCAAAAAACACGAAATATCCGCCATTAATATAATTTCACTACTAAATAACCAATATAGGGATCCTTTTGACGAGCTTAATCTTAAATTTCCTACTCAATTATCATATGACATTGAATCAATCCAGCTTTTCGATAATTATGATGAAGAAATATCTAATGACGCATACGGATATTTCAGCGCCAGGATTTTCCGGATATTTCAGCAACGAAATTTCAAAAAAACTTTAATAAAAAAATAAAGTAATACTTAGATAAAAATTATAATATAAATTTTAATTAAATTTCCAATTAAAAATCAGGTTCATGCTTTTAAAAATCACAA
>CAKKLC010003101.1:717-10838 GCA_918559645.1 Ceratonova shasta | reverse complement strand
ACACTATAATATTTATATGGATAACTTCTATTCTAGTATTAAAACATTCACGGGGTTAAAAGAAGTCGGTTTTTATTGCTGTGGAACCATCAAAGAAAACAGAGGTGGTCCCAAGGGAGTTAAAAGTGAAATAAAAAAATTGAAAAAAAGAACGGGAATTTTAATGAACAACAAAGAGTTAAATTATATATGCATGAAAGATAACGGGGTGGTACAAATGATTTCAAACATTCATTTGGCAAATTTCCGGGATAATCGACTGGTTGATGAAAATTTGGGTTCGTGTATAGAACCATTGAGCAATCTAAACAGAAATAAGATGTTTCTGGACTATAACAAGTATATGGGAGGAGTTGATCTGATGGATTAAATGACCAAACATTATGCGATTGAAAAAAATCTCAAAAAAGGACGACTAAATTATGCTTCCACTTGCTCAATATTGTATTTCATAATAGCTTTGTTCTATAAAAGAAAAATTATCCATCTTCCAAATCATATTTGCATTATTTGATTGAGATTATGAATAGTTTGTCTAATAATAAAACCAATGATATTTTAGGGCAAAATCAATATGCTTCAATAGTTAGAGAATCAAGTATTAACGTCAATTCTAATCCTGTAAAAATAATTCATTTCCTCGTTGAATTACCAAAGAGAAGACGATGCAAATATTGTTCAAACAAAAAAATAAGAAAGGAAACAAATTATGAATGTGGATTGTGTAAAAAAACTCTTTGTCCAGCACCTTGCTTTGCGCTATGGCACAATGAGGAAAATAGTAACACTTCGGGAAGTTAATAAACTATTTTTTTCTACATTTTTCATATGTTATTTTTCTTTATTTTCGTATTATAATTTTTTTTTCTGGAATGTTCACAGTATTTTTTTCTAAAATTTCGACACCATTTTTATCCAAATTTCGACACTATTTTTTGTTAGTTAAAAAAAAATTATTTAAATTTATAAGAATAATGTGAAAGGGTTAATGATTTAGTTTCGCTGTATTATTAAAATCTGGAAATAAACATATATTTTTTCTATTTAGTATTTTGTCTTCATAATTTCTAGACAATCTCCACATTTTCATATTTTGAAATTAATTTCGTAATTTGAAGACAATCTATTTTATATTCTCCTTTCGTATCCCTAAAACATTATTCTGAAAACAATCAATTTTGTCATTATTAATACTAATATATAACATATATAGAAAATCTGGTACTTATTCGGTATTTCCTAATATAAAAATTAGAATAAGAATATTTTAATAAATAAAATCATTATTTTAAAAACATAAATTTAACTATAATAAGTTTAAATCCCATTGATTATATTATCAAAACCCAAACCACCGTATTTTTCTCTCCATATAAATTCTTATAAATAAGAGTCTAATAAAACACCACTAGTACCGAATTCCTTCTTTTGCTTGCATCCACATATTTTCAACTGTTTGCTTATTTCCAAAATTAATATGATCAACAAAATTGATAGAATGATATACAGTTACATGATTATAATTATAATGTGAAATGGATTTGTATGCAGCCCAAAAATCGTTTACTATTGTAGTTCCTGGCAAAATTCTTTTACAAGTAATAGGTATAATGTGTCAGCATTTCTTTTTTCAACCGTAACTAAAAAAACTGCTTTGCTAGTTGTATCAATACCACCAAAAACAGATTGTTGAGTTGGCACATTTTCCATATTGTTTTAACGATGATCGAATAAAGATTAATCGATTTTAAACACATGATACTCGCCACCAAGCATTTCATTTTTATTTTGTTGTTTTAAAGAATAAATTTCCCGCAAATACGATTTCCAATTTGTAATTGCCTCAGATAACCATTTTAGTTCTCTATATATTTTTATCTAGGAAAAACCCTCATAAGCCTAATAGTATTTAAAAATACAAAATTTCTTCAACAGGTAGGTTTTAATTTTCGAAGAAAGTATCAGCACCAATACTCTTTTCTTTCCTGTATGAATAAGGAAAACGACCAAGATAAGAGAAATATGTTGTATTTGATGCTAATAGATTCATTGAATTTCCACAGCGTGAACAAATGATGTTTCTTTTGATCAATCCTATTTCTATAAAAAATTCAAGCGCAGAAGAATGTGTTATCGTGTTTTCATAATGAGTTTTTGTATTCATTTGGTTCATTTTTTATAATTATTAAATTAAATATTTTTTATTATAATAATAATTTTAAAACTGGGGAAATACTGTATAAGATACCTGTAAAATCTTGTACCAAATAATAATTGAAATGTTTAAATTTATTCATTACCTGCACAAGCGCACCATGATTCTTACTGTATCATAATCTAATCAACTTTTCATACCTAATTATTGATTTTTATAAATAATAAAGTTTTAAATTTAAAAATATATTTTTACAAAAATCTCAAGTTAATAAACTATATTCCAAGGGTTTCGGGACGCACTCTATTTTTCTCAATAATCCCATAATTATAATTTACATTAAAATGTTTTTTTAATAAATTTTTCATGTTACCTAGTAATCAAAATAATAAATAATTGTTAATTTGCAACACGCATGCATGTAAGAAATTAAATGATTTACAAGTTATTTGTTTCTTAGTACTTATTAAATAGTAAATAGCTAAAATGTTTTATACTATAGTTACGAAAGATTAAGTTATTAAAATTAATCAAAAATCATTATGAAAATTTAATCAACTATTAAAGAATTAAAATAGATACAATAGTATTAATTTATATTGTCAATAAATTTTGGAGGGAAAAGACGATTATTGTCTACAAGCATCAATAATACACTAAAATCTGAAAAAAAAATAAAAAAAAATAGTTACTTATATTGTATTTATTGTTACCTACAATAATAAACTCTAAAGAATTTTTATACGCAAGCGTATTAGTAAAAATTTTTGATTTTGACGCATTAGAATAATCTATAAGAAATTGGAAAAATTTTAGTTTCTTTAAATTCAGGCCCTTTACACTTAAAAATATAATTTTCCGAGGTTAATGGATAAACTAATCCCCGTTGTAAATAAAATTCAGGATGTTTTTTCCACGATAGGTTCAGAATCGTTAAGTTTACCTCAAATTGTGGTTCTAGGTAGTCAAGTATTTTTATTGCATTTTATAAAGAGCAGTGGAAAAAGTTCAGTTTTAGAATCCATAGTTGGCAGACAGTTTCTACCTAGAGGTACTGGAATTGTTACTAGAAGACCTTTGGTTTTACAATTGATTTCAAATAAAAACTTAGATAATCAAAATGGTATCTTTTTAATAACTTTAAATAGAATATGGCAAGTTTCTACACTGTCCTGATAAAGTTTTACTTTTAATTTATTAGAAATTTTACAACTTTGAAGAAATAAGAGATGAAATCGTTGCAGAGACAAATAGAGTTGCCGGTGAAGGAAAAGTTACTTAATTTTTAATATATTAGTCAATTAGCAAAGAACCCATTAATCTAAAAATATATTCTCCGGGCTTTATCTCAGATTTATCACTGGTAGACTTGCCTGGGTTGACCAAAGTACTTGATCAATAATCTTAGATTGCAGTCGGTGATCAACCTGATGATATTGAAGCTCAAATTTACAATATGGTTCTCCACTTTGTCAATAATCCCAATTCAATAATCTTGGCAATAACTCCAGCTAATGTCGACATGGCTACTTCAGAGGCTTTGAAAATAGCAAGGACCGTTGACCCTTTTGGTAAATTATTTTAAAATACTCAGGTGACAGAACTCTGGCTGTCCTTACGAAACTTGATTTGATGGATAAAGGAACAAATGCTAATGATATTCTTAGTGGTAAAGGTATTTTCATGTTTATTTTAAAGTAATTCACGTTAAAATTGGAATTATTGGTGTGGTTAATCGCAGCCAACTAGATATTGAAAACAACAAAGTATTTCTTTACTAATCTTAGTCGATTAATGAATCATTGAAGGATGAACAAGAATTTCTTGAAAAACACTACCCATTGATTGCATCATGGAATGGGATACGGTTTTTAATTGAAATTTTGGGAGATGTAAGTTTTCTTATTTTGATCTTTAGCTTCTGATGAACCATATTCGAAGATGTCTTCCTGACCTGAAAATAAAAATTCATTCCATGCTTAATCAATTCCAAAATATGCACAATTCCTTGGGAGAACCGATTCATGATAAAGTAAATTTCTTTTAAAATTAGCAAAAAACACTTTTGCAACTTATTGCAAAATTTTCAACAAACTATTGCGATATAATTAGAGGAACAACCAGGGAAATATCAACTAATGAATTGTAAAATTCTAATATCTCTAGATGTGGTGGAGCTAGAATTTATTACATATTCCATGAAGTTTACGGTAAAGTCATTTCTAATATTAATCCTATGGATGGATTAACAAAAGAGGATATCTTGACTTCATTAAGAAATGCTATGGTAACAGATTATAATTTGGAAAGGGGTCTAGGCCAACATTATTTGTTCCTGAGAAATCATTTGAAACTCTGGTGCAGAGACAAATTACAAAACTTGAAGAACCTTCTTTATACTGTGCAGATTTAGTGTTGGAGGAGATGCAAAAGACAGTAAAAACAGCATTGAGTTTAGTAAAAGTGGTTTAAAAAAATAGTCAAAGGATGTATTGAGATTTCCGAAATTGCAAGAGAAAATAGTGGAAGTTTTAACTTTGCAGCTTAAAAATTCATTGAAACCTACAAAAAAGATGATAAAAGATTTGATAAGGATGGAATTATCATATATAAATACAAATCATAATGATTTTATAAACATAGCTCAAATGACGTCAAAAATATTGAGAGAGACGACCTCTTCAATAATAAATACAGAACCCACAAGGAAAAAGGTTAAATTGGTCATAAGTAATGATCACTTAAACGTTGAAACGTCTACTGTAAATAATGAAGTTCCAAATAGTGAAGAAGGAGTGGAAAATAGTTTAAAAGGCCAAGTAAACGAAAATTTACCTAAAAAAAAGAACCGTGATAAAAAGAAATCAAAAACTGAGTCACAATTAGAGAACTTAAATGCTGAAAATAGAGATAACCTGAATGCCCAACTTATTGAAATATTAATAGTCTCATATATAGATTTAATAAAAAAGAAATTTCAAGACAGGTATATATAAAAATAATTGTAGTGTCCCAAAGGCAGTATCTTGTTTTCTAATTGATGATGTTCTTAATGATTTAAATAGTGAACTAATAAGAGATTTATACAAAGAAGAATATCTTGATGTATTTTTATCAGAAAATGAAACAATGGTATCTAGGAGAAATAATGTAATAAAAATGATAGAAGCATTAAATAAAGCATCAACAATAATATCTGAATTAAAAGATGTTAAATGATATTACCTTTATGAAATAGGAAATATTTGATATATAATTTCTTATTATTAAAATTCATGTTTAATTGGAAATTATTTTTTTATTATTTAAATTAATAAAAAAAAAATTTATGTTAATTCTGCTTAAAAAAGTAAAAATATTCAATTTTATAATATATTAGGAGTAAAAAAGTTTGATAAATAATATCAATGAATTATGCCTGAAATTTTGAAAATATTAATGTAATGTAATAGGTAAGCGGTTCTGAAATATGATTATGGTATTTTAATTTATATATTTTTGATATTAAAAATTGTTCAATTGAAACATTTCTAATGGTTTTTTCAGTCCTTAGATATTTTAAGATTATGTATATTTTTAGAAATGGTTATAAAAATATATATACCTATTTTGGTTACAATTTTATTCATTCAAACATCCCTATTAGTTTAAAGGGTTTCTTGAGTCCTTAGATATTATAAGATTAGGTATGCCCCTTAATAGGAGGGGCAAAATAATTTTAATTAGAATAAATATAAAAATTAAAAGAAATTTAAAACATTAAAATGGATATAAAAAAATTAAACTTTAATATAAAATAATATATAAAAATAAATTACATTTAATTACGATTTATGACAATCCTACTTAAAAAAATTTTTAAATAAAATACGCCAATTAAATCAATAAAGCTTATTCGTATTACAGCAACACCAAAATCAACATTCGCGTTTTGTCTTTCCTTTGACCTTATTGGAAAGTATTACGTGTGCCAAAGTTGCCAAGGCCAAATTCATATAAAAAACGAAAAAATCATCATGGCTCTGATAAGATATGGCGGTGTTCGACAAGAACATGTAGAAAAACTGCAAGTCCTTTTAGCGCAAGTATTTTTGAGAGCACAAAAATGTCCATAAATGACTGCTTATATATGCTGTACTTTAAACCATTGGATATTCCTATACATAAAATAGCCTTCGCACTTGGGCATAATGAGGATCATATACGGACCTTCATTAATCAAGCCTTAGAAGTTATTGATGATTTGGAGGCAACTACAGATTTTGGTTCCTTACGAGCTATTGATCATGTCTTAGAAGTGGACAAACACATTAGGTCACTTGAAGAGGTGAAAGGGGTAGAATTTTTAGATAAGAAAGACATAGTATCAAAGGGCTATTAGTAGAACAACAAAAAGAGTGCGTTGTATTTCATGACGTAACAGAAAGAGGGTAGATTCTGGATTTTCTATTTCCAAAAAAACAAATTTGGGACAACGATAATAGTTGATTTGTGGAGAGGCTATAGGAATATTAATATTTTGGGTTATCGACAATTCTTTCTTAATCATTCAATAGAGTTTTTTTAAAGTGATAACAAATCTTTCACAATAAAATATTGAACGGTTTTGAAGAACGTTAAAGGAGAAATTACCGCAATTTGAAGTTTTTTTCTTTTAAAAAATATTTAAATAGGTCGATTCTTGAGTACAACGAAAAGTTTCAAATGCAAGTTAGAATTTTATTTTTATTTAGAACTTAATAAATTAAAAGCTCTTTTTACTACTTTTTTTTTAAAAAAAAATTTTAATATTAAATTTATTAAATTGTCCCCCCTAATAAGGGGATCTTACCTAAGCTTATTTATATTTATAGGAAATGGTTATAAAAAGATATTTGTGATATCTTGGTTCTATTATTTATCATTTGAAACATTTTTAATTATTTTAATGGTTTTTTCAATAATTAGTTATTATAAGACTATATATTTATAGGAAATAGTTATAAAAAGATATTTGTGATATCTCGGTTCGATTATTTATCATTTGAAACATTTCTTATGTTTTATTAATGGTTTTTTCAGTCTTTTTATTTTAAAAGATGTGTATATTTATATGAAATCTTTATAAAAAGACATTTATGATATCTTGGATTGATTATTTTTCATTTGAAACATTTCTAATGGTTTTTTCAGTCTTTTTATATTAAAAGATGTGTATATTTATAGGAAATCTTTATAAAAAGACATTTATGATATCTTGGTTTGATTATTTTTCATTTGAAACATTTCTAATGGTTTTTTCAGTCCTTAGATATTTTAATGTTATGGATATTTATGGGAAATCTTTATAAAAAGACATTTACGATATCTTGATTTGATTATTTTTCATTTGAAACATTTCTAATTGTTTTTTTAGTCCTTAGATATTTTAATGTTATGGATATTTATAGGAAATCTTTATAAAAAGACATTTATGATACCTTAATTCGATTATTTTTCATTTGAAACATTTCTAATGGTTTTTTCAGTCCTTAGATATTTTAATGTTATGGATATTTATAGGAAATCTTTATAAAAATACATTTATGATATCTTAGTTTGATTATTTTTCATTTGAAACATTTCTAATGGTTTTTTCAGTCTTTTTATATTAAAAGATGTGTATATTTATGGGAAATCTTTATAAAAAGACATTTACGATATCTTGATTTGATTATTTATCATTTGAAACATTTCTAATGGTTTTTTCAGTCTTTAGATATTTTAATGTTATGGATATTTATAGCAAAAGGTTATAAAAAGGGCAGCGGGATATTTCAGCGCTATGAATCATCGAATATTTCAGCGCTATGAATCATCGGATATTTCAGCCCTTGGAATCATCGGATATTTTAGCGACAGGTTTTACTGTTAATTTTAATTTCAACCTTTCATGAATTATATTCCATCTCAAGGAGGAAAAGAATGGTTGATTTTAGATAACTATATTTAGAGAAAAGACAAAATGAAAAATAAAATAACTAGGTGGAGATGCAAAGGAAGCCTATCATTAAACGTCGATTTAAAAATAACTAGAAGTGAAAATTATACATATAGTGAGCCAGAAGCTAAAGGATTGTCCATTATTGAATACATTAAACTAAAAAAAAACATTAAAAAGCACAAATGAGCCTTTTTGCGAATCTTTAACTAACGCAACAAGCAGCTTACCCAGTGCTGTTTTAGCTAATTTTCCTTCTAAATAAAATATACTTCATTTTTCAAAAAAGCAAAAGAATAAAAGAAATGGCTATTTGACAAATGGAATGCATGACATACCGATGATTCTTCAAAAAACATTAAACAGTGATCAATTCTTGCAGTTTGATTTAGGAGTTCAGTCTGAAGATCGGTATGTCATCTTCTATAGTGATAAATTTAAGAAATATATTTAAAAAATCACTGCATTTTTGATTGACGGCACATTTAAAACTTCACTGCAGTCTTTCTACCAACTATTAACTATACAAGAATATATATTTGGAAAATTCCATCCACTAGTATTTGTATTAATGCCCGATAAAAGCGAGAAAAATTATAATATAATTATGTATTATTTGAAAGATAATGCTTTATTTAATCCAAAAATTGTGATTGTAGATTTTAAAGTCACCTTAAAAAAATGCATTGTCTGTCTTTAAAGATACCTGTTCAGTTTTTTGCTGCACATTTCATTATGATCAGTCTCTATATAGAAAGATACAAATGTTGGGATATACGTCAGAATATAAATGAAAATCCTCTCATAAATGAACATTTACAAATGTTCATAAATTTACCATATATAAATCCAATTCGTATTCATGAATCGTATGCATACATTTTAATATATATTTCTTCTAACAGCCTGGAAAGTTTTTTTTAAGAATTTTAATATTTTTAGAGATACTTACTTTTGTGAAATTAGAGAAGCTTCTCGTTTTGAAATTAATTTCTGGTCTGCCTTTTCAAGATGCTTAAATAGGATTCCTCAAACAACAAATACCATTGAAGTTTGGCATATAGGGATAAACTTACACATGCAGCTTCTAAATTCCAATATCGGAAGTTTCATTGTTTGTTTACAAGAGAAAGTATATATTTTTAGGCTTAAATTTGCCTAGTATATGAATAATAACTATCCGGAATTAAGAAAAAAATTTTAGGGCTTTTCGGTTTTTTTCCCACTAAAACAAATAATGGAAAAAAAAATTTAATTGAAATTTTAATTAAATTAAAAAACTCATTCCAATCTTTTTTGAATGTGTTATACTTCCACATCTATTCTTCTAAATAGTATTTAATTTTTATGCAAGGTAAACCATTTTTTGTTTTAATAATGTTTTAAATTTTGGACCAATAACTTTCAATAGCTTGGGTATGAACATTAGTAATTGGATCAACAAAGAAAATACTATGGTTAACCGTTTGATGAACAAAACCAATATCCAAAAGAGAGTTATAAGCTTTCCATTGATCCGAATGTATTATTGTTCCTGCTCGACAATATCTTTAGATAATTGGAATCAAAGTGCGTGCATTAGGGTTGGTTACAACCTGTACATAAACTTTTGGTGGCTTAAATCTGCGATCATCTATACCAAAGGTGTCCAAACTTTTTGATTCGCGGGCCATTTTGGCGATTTAATTCGTCAGTGGGCGCCAAGCATTGTACATATTTTAGTTAACAAAAATTTTTAGAAAGGTAGCTTGAATTTTTTATAGTAAATTACGGCTCCAAAAATGATATATAAACGTTTATTAAATATACAATAAAAAAAATTCAGGTAACCTTTAATGGGAATGGTGGAACTGGGATTTTTCCCGAAGATTTTCGTCAAAGTTCGGATTTATATCTGAAACGCCAATAATTAGCAATTATTGCAAATGTTCATCCGATAAATTTGTCCTATACTTGGATTTGAGATATTTCATCCTAGAAAACGTTTGTTCGCACACGTATGTAGTT
>CAKKLC010003099.1:0-21678 GCA_918559645.1 Ceratonova shasta | reverse complement strand
AGGTTTTTTGATTGCACCTCCAAGATTTTGTATTAGCATTGGTGCGACTCAAATAATAGAAATAGCCATCATATGCTATTTTATCCTTGCCTATATTGCTTTTTATAATATATTGGGAAAAATTGATCATTATAATGTTAAAAAAATATTTTGTGCGGAATTTGCGATTAAGGGTTTTTTGACCTTGCAGTCGGCATAAATTTATCGTAATGTCCTTTTAAGTTATTGTCAGATTTAAAGCTTGCTCTTTAACTTATCAAATTGGGTGTTGAGGCACTAAGTTGCCAAGAGATTACACTTCTTTTTTGCAATGGTATTTGTAAATTCATTTTTTCTAAACTAAAAACACAACAGTCCCCTTGTTACTACATTAAACTTTTGCGATTATGAGGATAATTAAAAAACATAAAAATAATAAACGATTTAGTCTTTTATGTTTCTTTCACGATCCAAATTGTATCAAAGAAAAAATGATCTGTTTACGATGCCTACTAAAAAATAATTGAATAATGTGACAAAAAGGCTTTTCTTCACGCTTTTTCCATACAAAATTGATCAATATAAAGCAGAGGTTTTTACTGATGGCAAAAATGCAAAAATTTAAAAGTCACAAACTTTTAAAGATAAAGAAAATCTTGTATTTAATTATCAAATAGTGTATCCAGCAAAAAAACCTCACATATTTCATAAATCTTTGATAAAGAGTTTGATGTTTTTGCAGCAACTAGTTTACTACATTTAAATATTAATTTATTATACAAAGCTTTTCTTACCATTCCATCTACGTCTGTAGAGAGCGAAAGAGCAAATTCCGCACCTGAATAGTTTTTTACAAAACTAAGAAGCCGATTTTGTGGAATTTTTATTAATGCTCAACGTTTCCTTCGTGCTTACTATATTATACAAGAAAAATAAACTTATTATATAGTGTCATTTTATTTAATTTTTTGTCGGTTATCCGGTTTCATGGTTTTTAGAAAAAAACCGTTAATTCTAAATCGTATTTCAAACTATAATTTATTTTATTCTTAATATCATTTTAAAAATTAGTATTATGTAACACGAAAAGTAATAATAATTGTTAAATAGACGTTTTCAAATAATTTATTGCCAACTGTCTTC
Organism: Ceratonova shasta; assembly: GCA_918559645.1. Taxonomy (NCBI): domain Eukaryota; kingdom Metazoa; phylum Cnidaria; class Myxozoa; order Bivalvulida; family Ceratomyxidae; genus Ceratonova; species Ceratonova shasta. Next base: position 20,556 of record CAKKLC010003099.1, on the reverse strand, counting down.
GAAACATCAAAATCTTTTTATAATTTTATAACTTTGTTAATTGACCTATATTTGTATAAAAAATGTTTTTCTTATACAACATAGAAAAAATTTCGAGGTTAAAGAATGAGGAATGTCATTTGAAGTGCATATTTTTGTTTTTGTTTGAGGTAGTCAGAATAAACAAAAATGCAACCGAGACTATTTTTAGTTGGAATAATAAATTACTGCATATGTTGTGGATCACACAGGTAAATATCAGGGAGTTTTTTTTGTGATTTTTAAGTATAAACAGTACTAAACTGATATTTAACCTTTTATCGTCTTTTTTATTGTATGTATCTTACGTTTAGAAGCAAAAATTTTATGGGAACAGTTTTTTTATTAAAATCCTACCTTGCCTTTAAAAAAAGGTAATTGTAACACTAGATAATCTTAAGAGAAGATTATTGAAAATAATCTAAATTATTTCATATATTATCTTAGTAAATAGTATAATCAAATATAAATTTGCGTACAAGCATATAAATCTTCATTGAATTTTGTTTTAGCTAAAATGAAAACCTTTTAATAATGTACAAAATAAGCTTATTATAATTTTATTTATAGGATATAGGGGTTTCAACTTCAATTCACGAAATAAAAAGTAATATTTGTGTTTTTATACAAAAAATTACCAACATAACCCGTAATCAAAAAATTCCCCACAGCGGAATTTTACGGACATGAATTTTAAGAAAAAATTTATATCCTAAAATGGAAGAAGAAAATAATCTCAAATCTATAACATCAACAAGAAATTAAAGAAATGCTTTTATTTAAAGGTTTTAAATATTAGTTTTATCGCAGTAACACATTAGAAAATAAATTCTGGTGCTACTTGAAAAATTACCGTGGGATGCTACATTTAGATAGTTTTAATTAAAAGGTATTAAAAGAAACGTTTCACTTACATCAAAATTTCTCATATGATAACTAAGGGGTCCGGAATTATGCAAAAAAAAGTAAAATTATGCAAATTATGCTAAAAATTGAAACATAAATTATGCAAATTATGCAAGAACTTTTTATCTAAATTTCACCATTTTTAATCCTCTTACTCCTTACTTTCTTTCAACCCCGAATTTGTGTTATAATAAGATATGAAATAAGACTCAAAATTTTCCGTTGCAAAATTTCTATCAACCCTCAACATTCTTTTGAGCATTGAAAAGCTCCTTTCTACTGCTGTAGAAGTTGATGGGCAATTAAATAGTTGAATATATATTGATGGGTCAATTTTTGTATTTTTAAACTTACAAATATCTTTTATATCTCCTTCTTTAATTCTCTTTGCAACATAACTAGACAAGTCTATTGGGTCAAGTTCAAATCTGATTTCATCTAGTTTTTTAAAGGCATTATTTTATAGTAATTCTCCACTATATAATTCATCCATTTTGCAAATTAAATTCTTAATTGAATAATTTATTTCAACAAAATAATAAAAAAATTTTGGATTAAAGCATGAAAGTTAGGCATTCTTCATTAAAATTCCAATATCTTCCATATTTTCTTCTAGATTCCGTATTTTAATTAATTTTTTGATTAGAATATAGCTGCACCAAGCCAACTACTCTATCTAGTCACAATAACATCTAGTATTTTACCAATTTGTTCGAAAAGACGTATATTCTTTTTCATTTTTAACAGTTATTGCTTTCATAGAACTAATTAAATTATCAACTCTATAATAATGCATTTTAATCTGCATCGAACAATTATGTACAATATGGACCATACATAATATATGAAATAAGTTCGAAATCTTTTCTTGCAAAAGGGTTCAGCCTTCTTCATATATCTTACTGCATCAGTAATAAAGAGGATCATGTTAGAATATTCAATTTCATATTCTCTCAGGTAGTTGATAATTTTTTCTGATACTATTCTGGAATTTATACTGAACTCTATTTTAAAAACCTTTAATAAAAAGATCTTTTCTCCGATTTTTAATGGATGCAGCCATGATATAGGTATTTTTTCTGAAGTATGCATGATTCGGCAGCTACTATAAAAATTTTCTTGTTTTTAAGATTTTTTCAGGTTTTCTCGCATATTCTTTGAGTATTTGTCTAAAATATGAGTTCTTATTGTGGTCTCAGATGGCAGTTTGAATCCAATTTAATCAAGAAAATATATTAAATCAGGATTTTTAAGCTTCTTCAATGATATATCACATGAGGTTAGTGCTCAAGTGTTATTTTCCAAAGAAGAACTTTTTGGGCTCTGAAGGAATGTTTGGGAATCATTTTTATTATTTTTAACTAGTTTTTTTGTTCCATCTATGTTTTTTTTAGATTTTATATGGCTATCTACAACAGATTTTCGTTCAGGATTCACATCTACTGCGTATATATTACAATATTTATTGCAATTTACAGATAGTGTGAATTCTTTCCTATGCTGTTGAATATATTTTTAGGCTTTCCGTTCTTTTTAATAATTTTTGATGGTTTTTCATGGTTAAATGATTTTGCATAATTTTTTATGCAAAAAAAAATGAAAATTATGCAAAATTATGCAATTTTCAATTTTCAATTTTTGGTTCCCCTAATAATAACATTCAAGCTCTTATAGCATATAACAAATTTAAAACGGACAAAAATATTAAAGATTTAAGAAATAATAAACTGATAACTATAGCTTTTAAACAATTGAATCAAACACAAATATCGTTTCTACCATCTGAAGCTACAATAAAAATAAATTTGGTATCATGTGGATTATACCAACTCATAGTCCGTAAAATACAATGTAAATTTAATTAAATTTTCTTTTCTAGAAAAATTAAAATGTAAATAAAGACTAAAATTACACCTTTTGGACAATATTGAAGAAATAAAAGAAATGTTAGTAAAAATGAATGAAATGCAAACCACATACTATTTAATGGATATCGTGATTCTTAAATATAAAATGAAATGTAATTATTGTGATTCATTCATTTGGTAAAAGAAAAGTCATATATTGAAAAATATTGTTGGAGGTGTACCTTCAGTTCTTGCTTTGTAAATGGAACCGTTTTTGAAGAATTCAAGCTAGAATTAAAAACAATTAGGAAGGTAATTTTAAGGTTGGCTAATTATCAGCAAAGCTATTCCATAATGAACGGCATTATTATGAACCCTAAAACTTTAACAAAAATAATAATTTCTTAAATTAACGCATTCAATAAAACACGGGTAAAAATAGGTGACTCCAATTGTATTTTCCAGGTGGATTAGACAATGTTAAATTACATGTTCAAGAGCCACCGGGGCCGTACCCCATCCAACAAAACAGATGCGATATGCATCATTGAATTTAATAAAAAAAATAGCAGAGTTTAATGAAGTTATAAACGATAAAAAAGCTTAAACTATGATAAACGTTTTATGCAGCAACGTCAAAAGTGGTCGTGTCCTCCACACGCCCGAACATAAAAAATACACAAAACTATCAAGGCATGTATTTTTACATGGCCCTATGTGCCCAAAGGTACTCTTTTACTGATAAAACTTCTGGTCTGCACACACAAGCTGTAGAAAGCTTTAACAATTGTTTAAAGATCGATATTAAAACAAAAAAAAGGTGTAAAAACAAATGACAGACCCGAATTTCTTACTGAATTGTTTTAGAGATTCAATAACCATGATAACTTGCTATTAGCATTATTTGAATTATTTTAAGGTTTTTGTTTTAATTTTTAAATATAAGAGTGTATTTTAAAACAGTAGGCATAATCCACTTGATCCCAAATTTGAGAAATAAAAGTAGAATACTAGACTTTTAACTTTCAAATAACTATGAAATTGTAAATTATTTAATTTTTATATTAAAAAATATGAGATTCCTTTATTTTGATACTGGAATTAATAATTCAAAAAGAACTTTAATTTTTTTTAACTAAACAAATACGGATAAAATTCAAAATTCAGAGACATGGGTCTGTGATGGGACTTTTTATTCCTCATCACAACATTTTTATCAAAGTTTTAATATAATTTACAAAGTATATGGATCTTATTTCCATTAATACATTGTCTTTTACATTCAAAGGAAGAAAACATTTTTGATGAAAGACTATTTAAATTAAAGATTTTAATCTAAATTTAAAATTAAAAAATCTAACAATTAAGTTTAAAAATGCTATATTCAACGTTTTCTATAAAAATTTCAATGATTTAAACATATATTTTTGTTTATTTCATTTTGGTCAGTTTATTTACAGAAAATTACAGAAGCTTTGGCTTTCAAAAGAATATATTGAGAATTCTGTTTTTAATCCAAATATAAAAATGCTTTTATCACTTACTTTTCTAAAAAAGATGATGTTTGTAAATTTTTTGAAGTTTTAAAAGATAAATTTAAAAAAGACCTTGAAAAGAATGATTCAGTAAAGCATTTTTAAAATTTTTTTAAATCTCAATACTTAGCATAAAATAATAAAAAATTAGAATTCTTGTCAGAATTTAAGAAAAAAATACCCTTAACAACAAATTCATGTTTAGGATTCCATAATAGCCTAAGAAAATGTTTTAAATAGACACATGCTTTACTTTAAATATTATTTCAGAACTAAGGGTGATCAATAGACTCATAAATGAAAAAATAATAAAATTGTCAGAAACCTTTTTTTAAAATAATTATAATAAAAATGAAGCTATTTTTAGATTGCAAAAAGTTCAAACAAAATAAGATAATTTATCCATTTTTGAATATTTATTTTCACGTAAAAACATGTATAAGTTTTCTATTGGAAAAATTTGTTTTTTTAAGTTTTTTTTATAGAAATCAAAAAAATGTGTAGAATTTTCCACTGTGAGGAAAATTTCGCAAATCGAATATAGGAGTTTCAGCTTCAATAATTGGAATAAAAAGTAATATTTTTGATTTTTGATAAAAATTTATCAGCATAACTATAGTACTATCATCATTTATTATCATATATCTTTTCATAATTATTTAATTACTTCGACTTCAGAAACAGTTATAATATCAATACAATTCGGGTAATGGTCGATCCTTGGGGCTTAAAATTAAAAAAATAGAATCATTTAATTACATAAAAATAAGACTAAACTTTGCTTCCGCGGTATAGATTTTTAGATATTTTTGACAATCCTATATTCGAAGTTATCTTTCATAGTTTTCAGCTGTAAATTTGAAAGGAATGGGATTGTTCTAAGTCCAGCTACATTCTTTCTATTTTATTTGTATGTACTGTTCTGTTATCGTGATCAACTAAGTATACTGGATGATTAATGAATTTATTAATATAATCGTTGGAGGATAAGAATATATATACTAACCTTCCGTCCAATATAACAGTCGAATCTCTATGTACATTGCTTGAAATAAATTTTTTTTAAATTTCCTTAGTCTGTAGGTTGTAATACCATCAATTTTCTTCTGTTCATTTCATGATAGATTATACCAATAGTCCACATACACTGAAGATCAAAATTCTTTCTTGGTAATTCTTTCAAGTGTATAAATGAGTTTGTTAATTTTATGCACAGCCATTTCTGTAAAATTATTAGTAAAAGGAAGATAATTTGTTTACAGATCTCATCAAATGTATTAAACCTCTTTTAAACAACTGGCATCTACAAACTAGTTTAAAATTCTCCCAACATCGTCTTGAATCGGAATGCCTACATCTAAATCAGCAACCTCTACCAAGTCAAGATTACATTTTTTAAATATTTTGTTGTGAAATATTCCCAATGTCTGTCTGCATGCCTTTTTTTCAGCATCTAATCCACCTGTTTATCCGTCTTTTAACTTTTTCTTTTCCGTAATTCTTTGGAATAGAACATCTTAGACAAGAAGTTCCACGCTGTGCTTAAATACGCTTTCAGACAAAAAAGAAAGAATATCTTCGTAGAATATTGTCTCTTATAAAATTTCGGTTATTATATAGCAATGGAGGGGTTTAAAAAATAAAAAATAAATAATCTGTAATAAAAATCAATAAATCTAGAAAATATATAAATTAAAACTTAGTATCAACAATGTTTAGTATCAATTATTAAATCTTTATAGACCGCATAAAATAAATTATAATTGATATTTATTTACGATACACTCGATAGTATCATTCCATTTAGCAATTCTTAAATTATATACAAGTAACTTATTATTTCTGAACCTTGCCAACCAATCTTCCACATTCAAAAAATTTACTTCAGTGGGTAAAAATTCTCTCAGACTACGCCACTTTCTTTCAATAGTATTAGTATGTATGAGATGGTTCTCGGGATCCACAAAATGTAATATATGGTTTATTCTTTAGTAAATAAATCCCAATGAAGCTACACTGTTATATCCTCTCCTTCCATCTGTTATAATAGTGGTTCCTGGTGCTACCCACCTAGAAATAATACTGTTTAATGTTGTTGAATTCCTGTTTCCAACAGGAACTAATAATATTTTGTTGGTGAGTCTGCTAATGCCTCCAAATACTCAATATTTTTTTTTACCATTCTTCTTCCGATACGCCGTTTGTTGGTAAATATATGAATTTCATCAATTTCTACAGAATCTCCTTCTCCTCCAATCTGGAGATTCTCTTCTTGCTCTGTTTTATGAATAACACGTTCTTTAAATTAAACAAACCAAAAAACACTGATACTTGTGTTACATCAAAGTCTTCAGCACTCACTGCAATGGTCATGCGTGTGACAAAACACAAGATGAGTTTTAAGACCTTACTTATATCAATGCGGATGTCACTAAATATTATCTTAGAGTACATGTCGCTGGAATTTCTACAATCTTTATTGCAACATCTTAATTGTTTTATTACGTCCTACCTAGTTTTTCCGATATCGATGCACAGTTTATACCCACAACTCAAACAACGTAATCCGGTTATCTTTATAAGACCCAATGACACGGCAAAGTCAAATGCATCTGTTTCAGTTTTAGTCAACTCTCCGAGTCTAAAGGGTTTCATTTTGAGGGTTGTGTGATTATTGATAATTATATTATAAGATTAATTTTTTTTGAATTAATTTTTTGTTTAGTTTTTAATCCCTCCCCCCTATTTCTATATAATAACCAAAATTTCTTAAATTCATGGCTTTTTATTTTTACGATTTTTTTTAATTTTTAGCCCCAAGGATTAACCTTAACCTAATTTTGAATCTTGTTTTTTTAGGATTACTTTTTTTTATAATGCTATTCGACAAAAAAATCAAAAAAGTTGTTAATTTTATTAAATTTAACCTTAAAAATTATATAGCTATTAAATTTTTACTTATTATTATATAAATTTCTTATTTCTTGAAATCAAATTCAAGTTTTAGTAAACATATATATATGTATTTATCTTTCAAATATGAAATTCCCTACGTTTTCTCTGTCCTTTTTTTAAGGAAACACCTGTTAAGTCATAAATTATCCATAAAATATTGAATCGGTAAAATTTTCTACAATTTATTTAAAATTTTTAGAATTAAGTTCCTTTTATAATTATTTTAGTAATACAAAGTGTTTTCGAAAGATTTGTAACAAAAGAGTGTTTGTAATTTAATATTTTTAATTTCCGACTCCAATCAAAATTTCCATATATTTGTATGGATCAACTTGATTTTTTCCAAAAGTTTTGGAAAAATCCAGTTGATTCATTTATATTATATAATTTTGGATAGTATAACATACTTATGATAAATTATTTCTTTTATACAAAATTAATTTTTATTGGTATATCTTCTATCTCTTTTGTTTTATACATTATTGATAAATTCCAATACTTTTTAAGTATGAGATAATTTTTGAAATAGATTTTCCATTAAAAATTAATACAATTTCCTTGATTTTGCACACCATTTGTTCAATTTATCTAGTATAGTTATATTTCCATATTCATATTTTTATTTTTATTTCTAGAAAATGGTCAACCAGTCCCCAAAAATTTTTTTGTAATAAATAGATTTTGTTTCAAATAATCTTAAAACTGCAAAATTTAAACAAAAACCCCAATACATATAAAATTTTCATTAGGAAAAATGATACATTTGAGTTCATGGTTCCATACAGAAAAGTAAATAACTACCAAATTTATCAAGACAGAATTTATAAAATTCATAATAATTTTAAGGCTAAAATATACTTTAAAGGCTCCAAATAACCTTGCGCATCAATGGCTTATATTAGTAAGTAATAATTAAAAAAATACTAAAAAATTTTAGCAATAAAATAAAAAAAGTAATTTTATTGTTATTAATGTAAATATATCATATTAATAGCCATTATAAATTTTGATAATCTATTTTCCTTATATTTCCTCTCAAATAAATATTTTGCTATATATGATGGGTCAAATTAAGTTTTTTATTTTTATGGAAACCTTCTTTGTTAACAAATTCTCTTTCATGAACTACTACTTTATGCACGTAGCCTTCTATATTCAAATTGGAATATCCTCTCCATCCATCCGTAACAATAAAAGAATTCTCTTTTACATTTTCTTTTATTATTTTTGTTAATGTGTTTTGGTCTCTAACCGCCGTAAGATACATGAATACATTTATATTTTCATCCACCCCTCCAACAATCCAAATATTCTGATTTATTGAGATACGTCCACACTCATATTTTCTTTTGGCAATTCTTGATTCGTCGATTGGTACAACTATTTCCGCTCCACCTATTTTTTCTTTGAATAAATTGTTGCTTTCTATATAAACTTCTCTATATAATTTTTCCAATCAACAATAGTATTGTCATATTAGATTGTCTTTTCAGCTCTTCTTGCTTCATGTATATATTATTTACTTTAAAATATATCAAAGACCATATTTGGAAAAGAGACAAATGGGAATTTTCAAAAAAAGTTCCTTTTCTTATTGATGTTCGTTTTTTACATTTTGGGCATATAAAAATGTAGCCATCTATATTTGAAATATATTCTGGTAGATTCATAATTTTGTAACAACTAGAGCACATACGAGATTTCGGTAACAAAAGTAAGCTTTGCATAAAATTAATTATTTTAATTTGTGTTTTTAATTCAAACAAATAAGATATCAAGAAATTATCAATATTATCAAGAGTAAAATTATCAATATCAGCTTTTGTTGCGCAAACGTATTTGGGCCTTAAAAGTGTATTTTAACCTAATTTTAAAAAAGAATTTAAACAACTTCAATATTGATTACATTTTGAAAAAACCATTGATTTCATTACAATTTGTTGGGATGATTATTTCACGTATTATGTTTAATTTTAATATAGGAAAATTGAATTTTATAACTAAAAATTTTAGATTCTATAAAATCTTGTATTATTATAAAAAAATATTTTACTATTCAGCGAATTGATGTAATTTAAAAATTAAATAATTACTTGGTTTAGTCATAAGGAATTGAAGAAATAATTTATTATTGATAGGCGCAAGACTAAAAAGGAAAACTGGGTTTTTATATTAATCATTAGTATTATAAATGTCAAAAGATTTCTAATCAACAAGATTAGAATTATAAAGAATAAATTAACATTTAAACCAGTTTATTAAAAAATATAAACTTCTGCGTTGGCACGCGCACAATAAAATGCATTTTTAAAATTTGAGATGATTTAAAAAATTAATCCATGCGCTAAAGTATAAAGTTTCTTATTTTAAGCGGTAAAATGACGCGAAATCTAACATCAGGTATTCTTCCAGTAAATGTTTATTATATTGATGTAGAGCATTTATCTTTGTCCTGATTCTAATAATCTCCCTTCAAATCCAATCGTTCAGGTCTTAGTATTGACTTGTTGAATATTGTTAGGGTATCAAAAAAGTTGGAAATAACAGTGAGAGATACAGGTATTTTTAGTTATATTTTTAGAGCTATATTGTCAGATGGATCTTTTTTTTCAGGGTGTAATAAATATTTAATGAATTAGCGGTTTTGTTTACTTCCAAAACCTGTGATTTAATTTCTAGTGAAGTTTTGAGTGTAAATGCTGTTATTAAACTTTTAAAATATACCTTTCATGTCCTTCAGGATAAGTAATATTTTCTGTAAATTTTAGAAAGTTTATCGTTGTTTTGGATGCGGAAGTGATTGCATCAGGGGATGAGATTTCAATGACGATTGGAGAACCCAAACCATTTACGGAAGGCACGAAAGTTAACAACGAAAATCATACGCAAGATTCTAGCATAATCAATAAAGAAATTGTTGCAGATTCAAGAAAAAGACCTATGGGTATTATTTGTAATTAATTTAAGCTGTTACTCAACCCAAAAATTCAAATATGTATAAATATTATATATTTTAGGTCGAAAGGTGTTTCCGCATCTACACATTCAATTATTCCTATTAAAGCCATTACAGTTTACCAAAATAAGTTTTAATTTAATTTTTACTTTTAGATGGACAATTAGAGCCAAGGTTAGTAACAAAAGCCCAATTAAAACCTGGCAAAATTCAAAAGGTGAAGGGAAATTATTCAGTTTTGAGCTTATTGATGAGGAACAGGTTTTTTTTTTATTATTTGTAGGGTGAAATGAGGGTCACAGCTTTCAATGAACAAGTAGACAGGTTTTTTGATTTAATACAAGTTGGGAAAGTAAAATTTAACTTTTAAAGTATTTAGGTATACTACTTTAGTAAGGCTTCTGTCAGAATTGCAAATAAAGCTTTTACAAGCATTAAAAGTGAATATGAAATCGTATTGAATTCTGATTCTGTGATTGAACTTGTAACCAAAAATTAAAATTGTTTAGTGTGATGGTTGTGATCTTGAAATTCCCTCCATCTTATATTCATTTACAAAATTAGTTAATATTGAAACCTTGGCTCCTAATAGTATTATTGACATTCTGGCTATTATTAAATCATATGGAGAGTTAAAAACAATAACTACCAAACAAACTAATAAAGAAGTTAAAAAAAGAGAATTAGTTATTGTAGACTCTTCTGAAAAATCCATTGTATTTACTTTATGGGGTGATAATGCTGAAAATGAAGCATATTGTCAGGAAGAAATTGTGTTTGCATGTAAACGAGTTAAAGTTGGAGATTATAATGGAAAACAACTTTCTACAATTATGGGTTCCAAGATAGATATAAATCCTAATATACAGGAAGCGACTCAGTTGCAAAAATGGTATGAAAATTATGGGAAAATTACAGAGTTTGTTTCAATTGGGCCTGGAGCCAATTCAACTGGAAACGTAAGTTTTGAAAAAAATGTAAAATTGCTTTCCTCAATTGTAGATGAAAAGTTAGGATCTGATTCTAAACCTGATTATCTAAACGTTACAGCCATGGTATTAAATTTCAAGTCAGAAAATGCATTGTATAAGGCATGCCCTACAGATCAATGTAACAAGAAATTATTGGAGGAAAACGATTCCTATAGATGTGAAAAATGCAATCAGGAATTTCCAAACTTTGTATACAGATTGATTTTAAACTGTCAAATAGCTGATTCGTCATCCTCTCAATGGGTGACAATGTTTCAGGAAAATGCAGAAAAAATACTTGGAAAGACTGCTCAAGAAATCGGTCAAGTTAAAGATACTCTTGAACATCAAGAATACGAGGATATATTTTATTCAAAAAGATTCCAATATATGAATTTAAAGCTCAGGGTAAAAAATGAATTTTTCAGTGATGAGGTTAGATTAAAGGTAAATTGTGTCAATGCAGTTCCTATTGACTTTGTTAATGATGGGAAATTGTTGATTGAAAGGATAAAATCTTTTACAAAATAAAAATTTTATTGTCTCATATCAATTTATGTTATCTTGAAGTGTTTTTCAATTTTTTTTATAATTGAGAATTTTTGAATATAGTGTCAAATTATTAAATAATTTGTTATTAGAAATTCGTCAAATTATTTTAATTAGCTTTTTGATAAACGGAATCAGATGATTTAAATAGATTTATTTTTATGTATGAAGTTCAAAATTTCGGACTAGTGAAAATTAAATACCAAAAATGCTATCAGTGAAAAAAATACAATAAAATTAAAAACTAAAATTTAATTAAAAGAAGTAGGGTTTACAGTAAATCAAACTTTTTATTCAAAAATCAAACAAATTTAGTTTAAAAATCGCATCTTAAATTAGTTTATATTCCTTTTCTCAAATTAATTTCATATTTTAGTTCATTGTTGAAACTTTCAACTGCTTGCCTATGTACATTCATTAAAAAGTCAACGAGTGCATACTTAGAACAAACTGTAAAGTTAGTAAAATTAAATTTCCTCAATGAAATATAACTTTTAAGTTTTATCGGTGTCAATAGTTGAAAATTCTTGACCAGGTTTAATCATAATTGGAACAAGTGTAGAAGATTTCTTGTCGGAGATCACTTCAGTCCACATATTTTCAAAAGCTCCACTCATTTCATTAAGCTTAACAATGCATATCGCGTTATTTTTGTTTTCTGGGAGCCTCCACCATAAATTTTAGACTTATAATTTAGCATAATCTGTTCCACGTGGACAATTTTATATAATTCTTGCAATTTGGGTATTTTATTGTTATTTTTTTCAGTAAAACAACTAACTTCTTAACAATCTTTCTGTAGGTTAACCTACTTATTCCCAAAGTTTTTATAATACTATAGCCATGCTGCTTTCAAGCTATTTTGGCTAAAACCATCAGGCTAAAACGGAATCTTTAATTTAAATCAATAAAAAAATGAATTTGCGTATAAAGAAGTTCTTTTATAGCTTGATAAACATTCTTTGTTGTAATACCGCCAACAGTAATTTTAACACAACAACTCTTTTTTTCAATTTTCATTGATAGTTTACAAGTTAAACATTTAGTATTTTTAATAGCAATTTGTTGTTGTGACAGTAGTTTAATAATTCTTGAGCATTTGATTTTAAAAAAATCTTAAAATTCCTTTATTCCCATAACGGTTAATTTTTTTTTAAAAATATTTCACTTATCCAAATTTCAAATACTTTTCTTAATTTTTATATTTTTTTTATCAAGTCTGATTAGAGATGGTAAATATATATCATCTAGAAGTGTTTTTGTGATTAAATAGATAAATTTATCTGAAAACTGGAAATTTTGTTTATGCGCCGACTTGCCCAAAAATTAATTATTATTTTTTTTAAGATAGGGCCATAGAAATTGAATTTTTGAAGTCTCATCGTGGAATTGATCTAATAATTTATAAAAATCATATTTATCTTAAACATTCTCTAATTGAAGGATTGACAAGGTATCGTTTTAGAATAGGTGTTGTAGAGGTTCTATAACGTTGAATTCTATCAAGGAATTTATACGTGAAGAACCTCATAATCATATAGAAAACTAAGAAAAATGTAGGATTCTTAAATTGAAAATTCTTTAAAATCAAAATCTTTAAATTCTTCTGAAATTAGGATCAAGCATGATAATTAATGAAATTTCTAAGCTAAATCCTTCTGACTTATCTTTACTTCCTAAATTTAGATCATTTACTGATAGAATCACAAAGGTAAGGAATAAACATAATCACTCTCCTATTTTTAATACTCAGGACATCCCTCCAGAGCTCAGAAAAGATACACGAGGAAATCTTTTCCTACAATATGATAGTGGAATATCTCGTCAGGAAAGATTTGTTATTTTTTCAAGTGATTTAAAAAAAAAATTATAAAAAAAAAGATTAAAATTGTTATCGTTGATGGTACTTTTCAAACTGCACCAAGTGGATTCTATCAGATTTTACATTGCAAGGGAAAATCTTTGTAGCTTTTTTTCCTTTATTGTATATATTGATGAAATCTAAAACAGAAGAATTATATATTAGAGCTTTTGAGAAAATTAAGGAATTATTTAATATAAATTTCATTTTTAGCATTTCAGATTTCGAAATGGCATTAATAAATTAATTTAAAAGAGTTTTCTTTATATCAAAGAACTATACTTGTCTTTTTCATTTTGAACAAAGTATATCAGGGCGTATAAATGAAAGTGGAAAATCTATTTTATATTAAAACAATAAAAATTTAAAAAAAACTGTTAGATTTTTCCTCAATTTAGCTTTTGTTCCCACTAGTAAAGTTTAAGAATTTTATTTTTTGATTTTAAATTGGATAGAAGTTAATACAGTTGAAGAAATATCTGATTTTATTGAATACTTCTAAAAAAATATATGTTGGAGTATTTAATAAACAAAAATTAAAATTAAAAAAGATATTTTTTCGAAGGAGCTTTGGAATTGCTTTGAAAGAACTAGAAACGATATTCCCAGAACAACTAATAATCTTGAAGCTTGGCATCGCCAGTGGAATGATAAAAATGAAATTTCTCATCCTAATATTGGCCGTTTTATTAGTAAAATGAAAGAAGGACAAGGAAAAAACAATTTTTCTCTCGTAAGAGCTTTAATAGGTAAATTTGAACACATTAGAAAAAAATTTTAAAAAGAGAATCACTTTAAATCTATTGTTGACTCATTTTAATTTTTTTTATAATATTGATTATTTACTTGCTCTGGATCAGTGCTATGATTGGTGTTTTGAACAAGTAATTAGTTTTTTTTTATTATTAATTTTTCAATTTTTAATTAATTTTTATAATTTTTTATATATATATTTTTGAAAGATCCTGGGCAAGTTGGTGCATAAAAAATAAATACTTATTTTCCGCCGATGTTCATAGATGAATCGGCGGCATGCGATAAATTTATCAATCTTTCCTCACTCATAGTTTATGTTAAAATATTTTTTACTTTTTTATTAAACAGATATATCAATGTTAAAAAATAATAGTATAACAGAAATTGCAGGATCAAAAGTAATTTCCCAATCACACTGCAATTTCACATCTTAAAAACTTAGAACTGCTTAAAGGTTTGGGATTACTTTACCTTTTTCTTTTAAAATGTCAGCTAGAATTTCCAAATGTAATAAGATCTTTCTAAGATACGTTTCATCTTTGTAAATTTCTTGCACTAAAGCATCAGCTTTTTATATGTTCATGTAAACCAATGCTTCCAAAAGAATACTATTTCTTAGTTTCTATGGATTCAGAAAAATGTTTTATTGAAATTTTTTCGACTTAGTAATCTTTTTGAAATCAATGGTCCAGGAGTAATCTTTATCTTATTTAGTTATGATCAGACTCGAAAGTATTAACAAGACTTCTTCCCGATATTTTAAAATCTCGTGTTTCTGGTTATTATGACTTCATACATACAGATCTTTAGTTTTTTTTATGTTTTTCCCAAAAGTTACTAAAATTTTCACTTTATACATTATCTTTAGTATATCTTGCAACTAAGCTATAATAAAAACTACTGTTGATTTAGCATTAATAAGGCTCTAATTATTAAATTGAAATTTTCTGATGATCTACTACTTTATGAAGATGCCTTATTTGAGAAAATATTGTAAAAATTGTCAAGCTATTAAAAGAAAACTCCTAAATTGACAATAAATTTATCACTATAACTCATATAGGCAGGTTAGAATAAATTTTTAGTTAGAAAGCAACGAGTTTACACTTGTTACATTGGTAGTTTACTATATTTGAAAAAATAGTTCTTAATCCAAGTGATTTTTTATCTTTTTATTGAAAAGTTTTGAATGTAATCATATTTGATGCTATCTTTATCCAAGTACTAACCTAGTCTTTATATAGTCAAAAGACTTGTCTACACTTAAAAATTTGCTTATGTTTATCTTGAATGACGGCATTGTGAAGATCGATATCAATAAAAATAAAAGTAGTTTTTGGTTTACAATAATTGATCCCAGTTTGTGAACTTAATCGTTTGATAGGAAAATTACAAACCCCATCAAAAGATTTGCATTTAAGTTATTTACTATTAGGGCAAATTTATGAAACAAGCGTTAAAAAAAGTTAAAAATAAGTTGGTATTTTTTCTATCTTTTAATAACTAATAAACTCTTAATGAAAACTTTTATCATCGTGATCAAAATAATGCAAAAAAGATACATAAAACTCTGTTTTAAAATCAATTATAATCTTATAAAATAAAAAACTTATGTCATTTCCTCTGTTTTCTTTATTTATGATATATTTAACGATATGATTTTTTATATCAGCTTAAATTTTATTTTTGACATCATATAACAAAAAAGTGTACTTTAAGCTAGTCAAGAACATGGAAAAATTACTACAAGTTTCAGATGTAATGTTTAAGCAGTCTTGGAGATATAAAATTATCATCTGTATAATCACTAATCCGTAATTCTTGGCTTACATGGAACTTAAAAAAATTAAATAACTAAAAAGATATCTAGTATTAATATTTGATATAACTTTATGACGATTACAATAAAATCTTAATAAAATAAAGGCTTTGAAAATTGTTTAAAGATGATTGAATGAATGTTAATGTATATTATGTGCTTAAATTGCATTTTACCAAAATACAATATTATTTTTGTGAATACAAGATCTATTTTTGTGGAAATTCTTATAGATTGGTTACATATTAAATAAAAGGCTTAATTTGATTTTTGACAGTATAATATTCACAGAGACTTGTTTTCTCATGATACAAAAAGAAATTTTTTTTAACAGAATCGAGCGCTGATTTATCAGATATTGATTCTTAGTGTAAAATCAGAGATTATTGAATATTTTAATAATTACTTCTAAAAGATGCATTTTTGATTTTAATGATCATTTTGAAAATATTTAGATTTTAAATGTTACCTTACATAGATATACAATTTTTTACAATTAAAACCAAAAAAAATGTAAAGAATCAAGACAAATAGACTGTTTTCATCTGGTTTCAAACACAAATGTTTTTTGAACTTGCAATAAAAAATAGAAAAAAAAGAAAGCTTACAGGCGCTTGTATTATCACTTAAGTATTGTAGTACAAAATCCTAAATTTCTAACAAAAACCATACATTAGTTAAAAATAATGCTGACTTAATTATTTCTTCGGCTATATTAAAAGGTTGCGACAACAAAAAAATTTAAAAAAATAATTTATTGTTCGTATTATTTTGTTAAAATATTTAACAAAATTAGAAACTTCCATCATTCGATCAAGTATGTTGTTTTTTAAATTTTCTTCAAGGTTGAATGCAGTTGAATTACTGGGAACATTTTCTCTTTAATCATGCCATAATTGTTAAATTGTGTTGGTGTGTATGGTTATATCGACTCCATTTACAAATCTTTTACTGTGATTAATTGTGTCATAGAATAATGATAATCTGTTAAAACCTAGCCATTAATCTTTAATAATTCATGTCCCTTGTAAAACATGCCTTAAAATCAAATCAGTTAAAATCTCTGCACTTCTAATCAAAGTTACTGCACAGAAAACTTCTTTCGTTTCTCTACAAATCCCGGCCACAATCAAATAAAGTTTTGCAACTAAAGGTGGACCTATCTGCGTTTGGTGTACAAATGATCTTGATCGATTTAAACAATCATGTTTGAACTACTTTATTGTTTTGCTCTAAATTTTCATTAAACATAACTAAGAAATTTCTAATTCTGTGGTTCCACTCGAATAATCTCGGTACATAAACACATGTATGTAAGCATATTGCTTCCACAATTAGCTTCATTGCGTAGCAGTATAAGATACGTATAATTTTACTTATTTTAAGGCAAGAATTTTCAAAAATACTCAGCTCAAAAATATTCTTCATGCGCCTGCACGATCTAAGATAATACCTAATCTGCGATAAAACACCGTTGGCACATCTTTGAACCATCCCTCAACATATTTTTTTGACACAATGCACGTATAATAAAAGGTGTACTCACAAGACCAATCTCAATTGCAAGCCCCAAAATTTGCTCTTCTGTTGCATTTCTTATTCCATACTAAATATATTCATCGTTGGGCGAAAAAGAATAAAAAAATGTGGTAGTGGTGTTGTTTAGAGTGGGCAAATAAAATTAAAAAAAAATTAAAAAAAATAAAGATTAAATGCAAAATAAATAAAAAAAAATAGAAATCTTTAATCACGTGCATCTGCATGTAGACAAAAAAAGAGATAATTTTTGGTGGGCATGAATTATCACTAAGTTGTATTCTAGTTCAAGCAATGCGACGAAATTTTTTTAACTTGTCTTCTGAATTATTGTTAGGTTTAGATTCTTTTAAGGATCGCCATAGTCTTTCGATATTCTGGGTATGTAGTTCAGGATCAGTTAGGTCAACAAAATTTAATTTATGATTTATTCGAGCATGCTCATAACCATATTTCTTGATCCCAAGATAGCCTCTCCAATAGTCTATTATTATTATTATAGTTCCTTGCACAATGTTTGTTGTAATAAAATTGTGTAGAACAGATTTTTTTTTCTTTTAGTTACAAATAGCCGTATTTCTTTTGTTCTTCTGCAAATAGCTCCCACGACCCAAAACTTATCAACTTCGAGAACACGAACAGCATCATTTTTTTATGAATATATATGGGTTTCTTCGATTTCGATTATATCCCAGGTCTTACCAGTTTTTCAATAGTTTGTAGAGAGAAAAGCAATTTTGATTTGCACTTATTAGTTGTTTGAACAAAATCTGCGTGGTCAATTTCTAATTCTTCTTCTAGTTCTATTACACTAATGTTTAAGCAATGCAAATACATAATTCTTAAAATTTTGGAACATGGGATGTGCGGTCCTGCAAAGATGGACCCTGTATACATAACCTCTGTCTTTCTGCACTCTCTAGCTGGACATCTGAACCTACCATGGCGTATTTTTCCATTTTCCAAGTTTATACTCCTATTGCAGTCAGGACAATAAACCTCATTATTGACTAGATTATTATCAAGACAAAACTGATAGGTAGATTCTTCAGTTGCTGTGGTAGCGATCAAAGCTATAAATTTAGTCATTTTTGGAGAGTTTTTATATCTTTTCTAAATTATATTTTAATTTTTTTATTAATTTATTTTTTTTATTTATTTTGTATTTAATTAAAATAACAATTTTTTTTTTAATTTTTTTTGCCCTATCAAAACAACACCATTACCTAAAATGTATTATGCCTAACTTTAAAATACCACCCAATTATCTGAGTAATTATAAGATTTACTTTTTGATACATATTTAAATGCGTGTCTTCTTGATATTCGGAAAAAATTTTTTAGTTAGCCCAATGGTTATTCAATGGTTTTTATCAGAAAGAAGTACTATCGTTCCATTTATTGATAGATTTAAATTTATTAACAATGGCTCACCAAAACAGAAAACTCATTATTGGAGATGTTCTAATCCTTCATGCAATCTCACAGCCTCAACCAGAGGAAACATACTTTTGAGGCTAAAAAATAATCATAACCATCCAAATAGCTTGTTAGACAGACTTTTGGGTGAATTTAGAACCAAAATAAGAAGTAATCTTGATATGAATCCCTTTATTTCATCAAAAAGGGTATATGACTACACTGTTTTATACTTTTTAGATTTTTATTCAAATAATTCTGAAGAAATATTTTTAATTCCTACATACGACTCTTGTAGGAATTTTATTTATAGTGAAAAGCATAGACATTACCCAGCAACTAGCGGCAATGTTTATGACTTTAATTTTGACAATAGGTTTATAAATGCTAGGAATGGAAATCGTTTCCTGCTTGTTGATGAAAATATTGAAGGCCGTCTATTAATATTTGCTATGCCCGATTTTTGTAGAAGATTTTTAAATGATGGAGTTTCAATTGAGCTTAGTATGGATGGAACTTTCAAATAATCGCCTTCAGAATTTTATCAACTTTATATTGTCTATGTTAAGTTTTGCAATCAGTATTTTCCTATATTTTATTCTTTTCTTGAAAATAAGACGACAGGTTTATATATTAGATTATTAAACCATGTTAAAGTGCTTATTAATTCGAGCAGAGAAATCATATCTCCAGTTAAATTTTGAACTGATTATGAGTTTGCTATGTTTAATGCTATTTGAACTGTATTTCCTGATTCCATTGTCAAAGGATGCTATTTTCACTTTGGACAGGCTATATGGAGAAAGGTATGCTCTTTTTGTTTAAAATCTTTATACAATATTGATCTTCAATTTACAAAGTTTATTAATTACATTTCTTCGTTGCCGTTAGTACCTCCATCGGAAATTTTCTTGGCTTGGAATTATATAAAATCATTATATCCCACTAGAAATTCTGATGTTCAAGAATTGTGTAATTATATTGAACATATTTGGCTTTCTAATAACTCTCCATTATTTAATATATCAGTATGGTCTCATTTTGATAATTATTCATAAAGAACTAATAATGCAGCTGAAGGTTTTAATTCTAAATTATTAAGAAAACTTAATAAGTCACATCCAAATATTTATGAAGTCTTGAATGTTTTAAAACAAATTCAAGCTTTAAATGAATTGGAAGTTGATGGGCTGATGAGTGGAAATCCACCTAGAAGGCAAAAAAGAGTTTATGAAAGGGCCCATTTATCCATTATACGTATAAGACTAATATATCTTGAAGGATTAGTTACTTTGGAAGAATTGATAAAATATATGAGCAGAGCTATAAAGCTTCGCCGGTTCTTTTTCGGCAAATCCCCCCAAAAAAAATTAAAAAATAACCAATAAAACTAACATTAACATAACTATAATAAATAATTACAATTAT
>CAKKLC010003098.1:27557-42763 GCA_918559645.1 Ceratonova shasta | reverse complement strand
GAAAATACAACATAGGAAGAATTTTAGTTAACGAAAACGTATGGATTGTTGGTGGGGTTGACGAAGAGGAAAAAGTGTTCATGGTCCTAGCTAAAGTGAGAAATAAAGCCAAATTGAATAAAATAATTTATGACAATGTACATAAAGAGTCAATCATACGTACCGATCTGTGGGGTGGATACAATGATCTTGCTGATCTCGGATACTACCATGAAACAGTAAATCATTCAAGAAATTTTGTTTCCGAGGATGGCGTACAAACAAATAAGATTGAAGCTATCTGAGGAGCAGTCAAAAGCAAATGTAGGTATATAACGAACAAAAGTCCAGAACTAATGTATTCCTACATTGCCAAATATATTTTTGAAAGAAAGTTCAATAATAACGAAAGATTGTCTGAAATGATCAAGACAATTAATGCTACATATTTACATTATTAGCAATCGCGTTAGAGGGGTAAATTAGTTTAAGCAATAATTTTTTTACTTCAATATTTGAATGTTTCAATATTATCAATTTTATAATCAATACCCGCGATTATAAATTTACCGATAATGACCGATTGGGGGCCCTTATTCTGTACTTTTACCATTATATTCTTTAAAAATTTAGTGTTGATTTTATTAGGTAAAAAATTTTAACGTGGATTTCATTTTCAAAAAACAATTAAAAAAATAAATAACTAATAATACAAGAACAACCGAGAAATGCAGAAAATAACTTGTTTTCGCAAAAAATAAATATTTTAAATTAAAATATTGTAAGATTAGTGTAGCAAAATAAAATTAAAATCGCTCCAAAAAGAATATTAAGCGCGGAAAGCTTTGTATGTATCGAAATAACGGAATCTTATTTAGAAGCAAGTTTTGAAAGATAAAATATGGCAAATGAATTTATGGCGATATTTAAATTGATTGAAAAGATTCAAAAATGTACAAAATGTGGACACAATTTATCTATGTCATATATTAAGCTTTAAAAATACATTGATAAGTATATGGGGTGTACAAACGGGCTTGCACTTATACATTTTCAATTATATAAAAGTTTTTTTAGTGAAAGTAAACTATCATTTAAAACATTAATACAAGTGTTTTATAAATATTTAAATGGTATAGAGCATGTTAATATTGCTGATCAATTATCGGTAGATAAGGATTCATCCAGAAGTTGGTGTTTGTTAGTTAGATTACATGTCAAAAAACTAACAAAAAATCAGAGGTATAAATATTGATGGTTTGCCAAATGTTGTTGAAATTGACAAAAGTTTATTTTCAAGGAGGAAGTATAATAGAAAAAAGTAGCTTGAACAGAAATGGTTTGTTGCTGGCATTGATAGAAGGACCAGAAACGATTTTTCGGTTTTTCAGTGGAAACCAGAAACGATAATAAAATAATATCAATAATTATTTCACTTGTTATACCGGGAAGTATAATAATAGAAAATGAATGGAGGGCATATGGAGAGGTACGGCGTAATTATTCAAATTTATCTAACGAGAAAATTAATTATTTAATGCAATTTGTAGACCCATTCCGACCTGAAATTCATACACAAAACATTAAAGGGTTTTGGTCAAGGTAAAAATATTTAATGTGGAAAAAGGGAATAAATGGGGAATCTAAAACGAAGTTCTTAATTTAATTTTTGTAGGAAAATTCTATTGAAAAACACAAAAGAATCAATGTTTTAATGATTATATTAAGGTTAAACGAATAATATTTATTATGGAATTTATTTAATTAGTTTTTCCTAAAATCTTTTTAAATACATGTTTAATTATTTTATTAATTTAATTAAATTTATACTAATTTAAAATTTTTATTTTTCCCAAAAACACGTTTTTGACACATCTACCAAAAAATTAAATACTAAATAACTTTTTTTACTTATGTAGATTAATTTAGGAATTTTTAAACGTCTCCTTGATTTATTCCTAGATATTTCTTGATAGTAAATATAGCTGAAGAATTCAACTTCATTAATCTTAATTATTGTTAAACTAGTTGAGAGATGTACTTGTCCATAACAGATTAGAATCAACATAAAGTTCCTTAGAACCAAATGTTTTAATTGACAGCTGAATCATTAATTTACCTTGTATATTATAATTATAGAAAGTTTTTAATAACTTATTACACTAACACCCAGTATTTTTAGATTTTATAAGTAAAAGTAACATTCTTAAAATTGTAAAATTGAACCTCTCTATAATATTTTAGCTTTTATGATAGTAAGCTGGTCCAAATATTATACCTGATTAAAAAACTTACTGCATAATGCAGCTATTTTAGTGTTTTAAAATTTGCTTACTTTGGTACAAAGCATTTAATAACACTTTCAAGGTAAATGTAAACTTTACTTGCGGTCTAGATTAGACATGAATTATTGTATTACATTTTATAAAAATTTATAACATATTAAAATCCATTGTTTTGATTTACAAAACCAGTCTTAAATGTGATATTTATCTGAAATCTTTGAAAATTTGTAAGAACAATAATACGATTTAGTGATAAAACGTTTTTTAAGAATTTTTAATGATGTAATATCTTTATGAAAAGTATATAAAAAACAAAGTTATCCTACAATATTATCTTAAATGTAGCTATAAATTAATGCTTATTTTTCTTTCTGATCATTAATCATCATTTTAGTGCATATTCATTATCGTTATATATAAATATTTGGGTCAACACGCAAATTTTCACCCTAGAAAGATAAAATTTAATTAAATCAATAATTTCTTGAAAATCTCCATGACAAACATTATTTTTAAACATAAATTCATCTAAAAAACCAGGTATAGAACTTCCATATAAACCTTTCATCTGTTTTATTAGCAATTTAATTTTATTCCAATATAATTCAATTTTTTACGTATTTAGGTGTGATTGCAAATCAACATTCTTCTGAGAATTATTAATCTTTAAATTCTTGGCAAAAAAATTAACGCACCCCAGATGCACGCAAAATATTACTATGAATAATAGAGCCCGGATGGCAAACTTGCTGAACTATTGAAATTAAAGTATTCTAAGATCGATGATTGATAACTTTTAATCAACCTTGACTGCAGAATATGCAGTATCTTTAATGCCAAATACCCAAATTTTATTTTGAGGATAACGACCAACATAATTTTTGGCTTGTGTCTTAGTAAACTTTGATCAAATTCACAGACTAACCGTTTCCGCCAAGTTGAACAGGATTATGAAAAAAATAATTTCTGCATAATGAACGAAATTTGAAAACAACTCACTTCAAAGTATCATGAGTATAAGAAACTTCTGTTAAGATAAGTCTCATTTGTGTGTTATTGTGGCATTCCCACAATATTTTGGTCAAATTATTGAGAAGAATTTTAAAATCTCTAAAAAAAGTGTTTTTAGGAATTGAAATCTATTTTTATATTTTGGATAGTGTGAGTTCATTATCTCTATGGAAAACTATCTAAAATTGTTACATATTTAACTTCTTTAAAACTAAAAGAACAGCTTGAGCATTATTTGATTATTGAAATCACTGCTTTACAGTTTGCAAAAAGATAGTGAATTTTTAATTGAAGATATTGCATATAAAATTTCTTGTTAATCCAAATATTTGTTATTAAGCAATATTGATTGGTTTGATTTTATAATGAAATTTCTATTTTGATTGTTATTATTTAATTCTAGTAATGTTCTGAATTAATAGTAATTGTAAAGCTTATGATATTCTTTTATTGTTGATGCTATTTTTCCTATTTAAAATTTTGTTCCTCGATAATCAAATCCCTGTTGATATTTTCATTTAGCAGTATTATTTTTAAATGCTTGGATATCAGGTTATTAGAATGAGATCAATTAAAATTGTACTATTAGATAAAAAATAGCCAAATTGTATTAAGAGTATAGATTTGTTACGTCCAACAAGTGACCTATTTACGGTTTCTATTGCTATTTGAAGTTCACAACTTTTAGTGCATCTTAGTTTTACATCGTTTTAAAAACAAATAAAAGGGTAAAAAAAATATAAAAATCTATTTATTTTTAAGAGATAGCAGAAGATTAAACCGTTTTGATTTTCTGTTTTGTATTCACATAAAAATTGAATTAGATATTCTGAATATTGTGCCTGGGGTATTTCTTTACTTTCTCTTAGTATGGTTTTTTTAATATCCGCATAGATCTTCAAACGACTAGGTATGAAATATAAAATTATCCGGGTCTACAAAATTGACAGAATGTTTAACATTCAAATGAAAAAATTCTTCAATCTGCCTGAGTAATGCTAAATAGGCATGCCGTCGGTTAGTTAAAATAGTAGTACGGGGATATATTTGATCAAAAATGATAGTCTTCATGGATTCAGCATTTTTATTAGGTACAGGGAAAATAAATACCTTTTTTTATACTCTTTCTATACCCCGTACATATCACTCACCGTCAGTCATACTACCACGCTTATACTTCCATTTAAAAATAGACTTTCATCTATTTCAACTGTTTTACAAGTGCCATCCGAGTCCAAAATTCCAAGCTTGTTGCTTGTAAATACCATATAATAACAAAAGGCTTTACTTATCGGATCCGTAAACTCAGAGGGCTGTTTTTTGTTAACCTGAAGGTCATAGGCTATATGTTGGAAAGTATTTATTTTCATGTATTTATATATAAACATAAAAATACTCATAATTTCCTTCCTTGATTCTTAGAAAAAGCTTTTTTTGCATAGGATATACGAGAAATGACATGTTGACTGGTATGGCCAATTAAAGTAATTTAGTGATATTTATCTTGTTACATAATTTATTTTAGTGCCATTATTACAGTTTGGACATAAGATAGCATTATTCACCAAATTATATTCCGCCAAAAAGATGTTTGGGTCATATTTGTTGGAAAAAATTCTATCAAAGAACGTCTCTGAGAATGTGAGTTGCTGTAAATCCACTTCTATGTAATATTTTCTGACATCGTAATTTCTTTTGTTGATATACGTGCCGATGAAATGGGTGATGTTTATGAAAAATGTTCAAAAACAATGTTTAATATCAAAAGCGATATATAACTTATATGCGTCAAGTTTTTATTAATATATTTCCAATTTTTTTGATTCATGAATTAATCGCAAAAAGCAACAATAATTTTAGCATGCAAAGCGCAAACCTAAATGTGACTTTTATCCACATCTTTCTAGCATTAACTTGTGCAAAAGATTAGTTTGAGACTAGTTTTATGTGAATTTGACATTAACGTATTTTTATGTTATTTAATAGAATTAGTAACCATTAGTGCAGTCCTGATCTAATCTAGTAATAACTTGTGTGATATTTGTAGGTGCTTTTAAACTTAAACAAGATTGTTTAACTTTATATTTATTTAATCATATCAGTTAATCATTCTAAAAAAAAATAAAATAAAAGGTTCATCATAAGAATTATTGATGATAAATCAAGTACGTATAGAGTAAATTATAATATTTTTAATTCGTCGTGATTATATTTCAACTTTCGAATTTCAAAATATTAAAAAAACTTATGAATAGATACATTGTGAAATGAAACAAGTTTTTGTTGAAAAACAAAAAATTTATGTTATAATTATTAAAAGTCAATCTTAAAACACAATAAAACATATTTCACGAGAAAAATGTATAATTAAACGATATTGTCAGTACCACCCTAAAATTTTTTTGTATAATCCCTAAAAGATACAATACTTTTGGGAAGTAATTACATCAAAGAGTTTTTAATTTTTACTTTTGAAAAAACCTACCCATAAAAGTCAATATCTTAACTCAAATAAGTATTTTATATTAATCATTTGAATTTGAATAAATGATATTTTTACTAAAATTTGGATAAAATTCAACACAAATTTGAAGAAAGTGTATAAAACATACTGATAAGCTTGCTAATTTTATCATAAGTGTACACAATTATATGAAAATGATAGAAAAACATTTTGACCCAGTAATCTTGAAATATACAACCATCTTAAGAAATAATTAGGAAACTGTAATAAATTATGTATAATTTTATCAGAACAATTTGCAAAATCTTCAAAGGGTCACTATATATTAGGTAACACTAAAATAAGAAAAGATAATGAAACTTATTAATTTTTTAACATAATAAAAGACACTTAAAAAGATTTAAATGTTTAAAAATATTTATTAAACATAGGTTTCTGACCCTTCCAAATTTATGTGTACAATTATTTGATTTTTCGTGTAAAGTGTTGGTCTTTCGACATAAATAAATTAAAAAAATTCATTTTAGTATAGACATACTTAAAAATATCTTTATAAAATAAAATTTGAATAAGGTGAACTATTTTTTTACACTAAAATTCAATATTGAGTTGTAGAAAAATCTTATTAAAACTTGGTAAGGTGAGCGATTAGATTCGAATTTCGTATCTGGGGAAAAAATTGGCCTAACATAAAATATAAAAAAAACTAAAAATAATTCTTAGAAATTAATGAAATTCAAAACAGCAAAATATAAATTTTTCTAATTATTCCACATCCATACAATTTGAGACAAAAATTTGGATCTGCGGAAAAAATATTTATGGGCATTAATATTTTCCAGATCTATAATTCCTACGAAAGAAAGTGACAATTATTATTTGAACTTTATGATGTTCAATGGTCTCTAGATTTATAATTTTTAAATAAAAATAACAAAAATATTAAATCATTACTACAAGTTAAAAATAAAATAATTACAGAAAGTTACAAAAATATAGAAGCAATCATCAAAACTCAAGCTTTATGAATTACAACTATGGTCAAATAATACCATTAATTGACAGCTATTAAATTATTTTTATAATGGGAATCAAAATTTTTTAAAATATTTAAATTAAATCTCAAATCTATTTCAAGACAGATTAACATACATTAAAAAGTATGAGGAAATATTTACAATATTTTAAGTTCCTTTTAATATATAAATGAAATCCGTACATGAAAATTTTCTATGGGTTAATAGTTATTTAATCATCTAGTTCAAAATAAATGTTTGTAGGAAATAAACGTGAATTTTATAAAAAAATATATCCTGGAGGATAAATTTCCGAAATTAAAAAATCCTTGAAATATCCATAATGGCTGTATTTTGTATCACATACCGCCAGGAGTCGTTCTTTATCAAAATTGAAAATTCCAAATTCAAAATGTTAAAACTGGTGAATTGGAGCACATAACGGAGCAGGAGCGCAGATCAGTAGAGCAAGGGATTTTGTCCGTAGTAGGAGCAGGAGCGGAGCAAGTATAATGTATAGGGCTCCACTGTTCCCATTTTTTGAATATTTTTATATAAATTATCACTTGAAAATAGGTATTATAGCTAGATATGACATTGGCACTTTTTTCACATATCAAAACTTTCACATGTTTTCATAATCTCGATTGCTGTAGTGACGTTTGACTTTACACGCAATATTTTATGGTGCTTAGTGAGTGATAAACTTCTGGTTTTCGTTCCAAACTACTAAAAAGTAAGGTAAATATAATATTATTTATGTTTTATAATTATTTTTCACATTTAAGTAAATTTTCATGAAAATCACAGTTTTGTGGTAGAAAAAAAATTGTAGGGTACAGATACAATGAGCCCTATCACTGTTTTAAAAAGCATATATGATATGCTTTTCTTTGGTGATTCAAACAAACGAAAAGCTAATTTATCTGTTAAACTAACATTAATTTTTACACTACATGTGTCGACTAATTAAGTGTGAGATTGACACTTAATTTTAAATGTCAACAAATCAAAAAAGAATTAAAATTAAAAAGTTAAATTTGATCAAATCATCAGATGAGAAACACACAGAAGCAAAAGAATAATATTAAAATAAATAAATTTAATTGCAAGTTTTTTAATTCAGTTGGTCCTAGGGAGTACGACAATAAAGTTTATTTTGATTTCTAAATATATATATTTTTTTAGATATACCCCATGGATCAATCAGAGAAAGACACAGCTATGATCAATGGACCTTTGACAAATAAAAATTTAACCGAGATTTTTACATTTAAATATAAAAAAAATCAAAAAAAAGGTTATTTGTAACATTGAAAAAAAAGTAAATAATAACCGTTAACCGACAACTCCCCGAAAAAATAAAACTTTTTAGAACTAATTTATTTCTTCATCAATTAATTCCCATGTTAATATCTTAGATAATGCCTTTAAATAGTCAATTTTGTTGAAAAAATTATAGCTGCTTCCTAATGCATGAATAGACTCCTCCCTTTTTAGGTTTTTTCTCGACACATCAAATTTACCATTCAGCGGTCTGACAATTTTAAATATTTTTATTTCTTCTTCAGCTTGTAAAACAAAAATGAGCCTTGCAATATTTGGATGAGACATATCTGTTTTGATGTTAAAAATTCTATGTCAGCCTTCTATAAATTATTAGTTCTTGGAATGTTATTTAATACTCGATTAGTTACATTCCAGAATTTTATAATTTGATACATAGGCTATTTAAAATGATTTCATTACTATCAAATCTTCCAATATAAAAAATCTTTGTGTATTCAAAATAGTCTCTTCCATCTTGAATTTTGTTTTCCTCTTTCCATATAAGAATTAAATTATAGGTGCATCTAACATCCTCAACTGGAATAAATGAAAGATTTAAAACCATTTGTACCAGTTCTGCAAATAGTGGGTCATTTCTATAGCGAGTTATTTTACCAGATTGCTGAATTCGTTTCAATATAGCTTGTAAAAAATGAGATAAACATCTTTTGTTAGTTGCAGAGGAAAATTCTTCTCCAGTCGCATTTATAAGAGCATTTTCAAAATCACTTATTATGAATTTCGGACTTATACCATTAAATATTTTTTTGATTTCAGATAAGGCCATTCTGTAAGAATCCTCTTTTTTTATCTTTCATTAGAATTTTTATTATAGGATAAGCCTTTTCCAAACATTTGGGATTGAATAGAAAGTATTTGATAAAAACCTACTAGGCAGATCTAAAAGGGCCGTCAATAAGCCACACATCACTTTCAACAACTAAATTCTCTTTAAATGAAAAAAGAAAATATGACAAATCTTGATTCATCAGACGTTCCGTTGTCAAAACGTAAAAATGTATTGCCGCGTAAATCTACTTTTAATGCTTCAGATATATCAAAGTTACTTGATTCCACAAACCTAAAATTTTATTTCTTTTTCGTCTTATATTATCATTATAAGAAGAGTATTTTTGCATTTCCCGTATTAACTCATCATCTATCTTTATAGTTTCTCTTACTATAATTGAATGAGCATATTGACTCGTATTTACAGCCCTGTCGTTGATTTTGGCTTGTGCTCTTAACTTTGTTATTTTCTCAGCGCTTACTAAATGGGAATGATCGACGCTTTTAGTAAAAATGGAGTCCAAATTTAGGTGTATAGACTCCTTGCAAGAGTGGTTCTGGCATCTCCATCTCAGAACGTCATGTATAGTTGTATCTTTATTATAGAAATAATCTTCATACAATAAAATAACTTTGCCACGTTGGCTAATAAAATACTTAAATTCAATAAGGGCTTATTTTTTAGAGGTGAGTTGATGGATTATTTTTAACATTTAATTGTTAAGATACTTTTTTTGGCGAGTTGTTGGGTAAATTTTTTTTGACAAGTTTCACACAACTTGCCTATATGCGAGTTGTGTATCAGCCGTCACATGGATGTCTATGAAAAACTTATTAAGAAAAAAATACGAAGACGACAAAAGTCTAGCAAGAAAATGTTCTTCTCAAGTAAATATTCGTAATTAAATATCCAAGAGATCAATAAACAACAAATCTATAATAAACATCT
Source organism: Ceratonova shasta (assembly GCA_918559645.1). Taxonomy (NCBI): domain Eukaryota; kingdom Metazoa; phylum Cnidaria; class Myxozoa; order Bivalvulida; family Ceratomyxidae; genus Ceratonova; species Ceratonova shasta. The sequence continues at coordinate 32,941 of CAKKLC010003098.1, read as the reverse complement.
ACCTTAAGTCGTCAAAAATTGCAATTACAATTTAAAGGAAACATTTATTGAAGTTATTACCGAGATGGTTTGCCTTAGTACAACATCCCTTGCCATATTTAACAGAAACGCTTCCAGAAAATAGCTGGGAAATGACACGACAACTCCGTGTTTCAACATGTCATGATGCTGTTCGCCAGTTAATCAACAGAAAAGAATTATAAACTCGCAATAATCTCAAGAAAGCTCTAGCGCGAAAACTATGCTATTTGAAGATGGATACAGCGACTTGTGGAAATATAAATTTTCTAGCAATAAACGAACAATACTTTGATGAAAAAAAAATAAAGCCACAGTGAAAACTTTGCACAAAGTAAACACCGAAAGTTATCACGGATCTTCAAATATAACAAATCAAGTGAATGCCACTTTGGAAAAATTTGAAATTGGTGAGAACGAATTTTTAAGCATTTGTGAAGACCATACTGCAAATATGTCTTGCGCAGTAAAAAAATTAAACACTTATTTAACCCAATCTGTCGGATTAAATTATGTAAAAGATATAATCATTAAAAACGACACTATTTCAGTAGATGATGTATCTGAAGTGAATAATAATGAACTTAATTTGGATGATAATGAATGTGATGTTGATAATGATGAACATGATATGAATTACGAATTTATTGATGTGACAGAAGAATGGCTTGCAGAACCAAGCCTTATACTGCCCTCATTGGTATTTAAATCTGTAAAAGTCCAATCGTTGGGGTGCAGTATTCACACCCTTCAATTGGAAATTTCTAATGGATTCAATCAAGAGGTTGCTAAAACTATTTAAACAAAAATACGAGTATTTTACTTAAAATTACGTGCTTTAAGTATACGTAATGTATTACTAAAATTATATGGTCGGTGCAAATAATAGATAATGTAACTTGATGGGGTTTGACATTAATGATGATCGAAAGATTTTTTTCTTTCCAAGAATATTGTGAGCATGTTAGTGCTGATGGTAACAGTGATTAACGTCTAACTCCAACTGAGTGGAAAGAAGTATAAAATCTAAAAGTTCTTTTGAAAAACCCAATTGAAATAACAAAAATACTTCAAGGACTTGACGTCAGACCATGACTTTTAATAAAAGAATGGATAAAACTTGAAAATTTTCTGATAGATTTTGGAGCAAAAATTGCAAATGAAATATTACAATCAATGAGAAAACGTAAAAAAATCTTGTTTGAAAACACACATTTTCTGGCTGGTTTGTATGTGGAACCACGTAATATGATCTTATTAAATTCACAATATTTGATTAACGCAAAGACGGGCTTTCTAGACATATACAAGACTCCAAAAACAAAAGATTTTGCTACAAATAATTACACAAAAACCCACCCATGAATCAGTAAAGCAATTAGGAAAAGAAGTTTTATGAGACAAAGACTATTTTAATCTTCAATTGGATATGCTTTAAAAACTTCAGCAAATTACTAATTTACATAATTTTGATGAAGATGAAGAAGGATTTATAACGGATTGTACCATTTTATTGAAGTTATTTGAAGGCTAAAAGTTATTTCTGTTTTTGATGGCATCAAGATTTATCCAAAAAGAATACATCAATCTTGTAGTATTACACTAGTATGTCTAGTACTCAAGCGAGTGTTGGATAGATTACTTTCTGCACTGCGTGTATTTTTTAGTGAAAGAAGGATGAAAATGAAAAATAACTTGTTATCTGCAATATTATCTTACAATATTAATTATGAATAAAACAATTTTGCAATATTTTTTAAATACAATAATGTTTTAAAATTATCATTTTCGGCTTGTTGTTTCTTTAGTTTTGTTCTTAGTTTCTTGTTATTCACTTAGTTTTTTCTTTCAACTGACTATGCTATTGTGAATTTCTGATTTCTTTTTTGTATTGTAATATTTCTTATAAATTAAATTTGAATCGTAATATTTTTAATAAATATAATTTGATGTCTTAATATAGTGTTATATATTTATTTGTTATTTGTTTCAAAAACTATTTGTATATTTTGGTTCAATTTTTTTGACCGAAGCATGGACCATAGCTGGAGAAAGTGAATTTATGCGCTCCAAATCACTCCTATATGATTTTTGTTGGGAGCCCGGAGCGCAGCATTTGCAAAAATGATTCGCTCCAAATTCAAAGTTTTAAACAGTCAGACTTATGAAAACTTGATAAATCTATTGCAATTAGTATGGAAATAAAATACAATCTAATTTAAAAATATCTAAAATAAGATAAAAAATTGTAAAAATTATTTAATAAATGAAATATATTTAAAGTTGTTTGTCTTTTATTATGATACAAAAATTGTTGATAATTATTAAAGTGTTTTTATTGTCTACTCTCTTTATTATCAAGCTTACCATAAACTAGTAAAATTTTATTTAGTTCACCAAACTGTTTCTGTTGGACGAATCTGGTATAAAAATTACTTAAATAAAGAAATTTAGTTTTTATATTGATGAAGTGATCTTATCTATATTGATACTTCAATTGTTTTTATATAGAACTATTTAAATTAAATTTTTATTTATTTAAAACATAGTAGTTTTATACCAAGACTGGATAAAAAATAATTTAAGAATATGGGATATATTAATAAAAATATTTTTTTAATATAGAAAGAGGTGAATAATTTTAATAGTTAATTTACATAATATATTGAAAATAAATAATAGTGAATTTAGATCATGTTTTTTTTTCAAAATGTTATTGATTTAATTAAACATTATTTAATTATATTGAGTTTTTTTTATTATAATTTTTACTGTGTAAAAAAAATGTATTCAAAAAGTGTAAAAAAACTTGTTATTTGAATTTTATTAAAAATTCTGAATTAAACTTTTGCCTTTTTTTTGGAAAATAAATTTTGAAACTTCATAGACAATATAAATATTTTAGCATCTTGACAATGAGTATCCCTATTTCTCTGATATAATTTAATAGAGCTTTAGATGGGAACATTTATTAGAAAAAAAACAATAAGAAAAGAGTAGATATGTCTATTTTTAGTTCTTCGAAACACTATAATTAATTACTGATATATAAAATTAAAAATTTGAATGCAAGCGACTTGACCTGATTTTTTATTAATATACTTTAGATTATTTGGAAAGATAACAAAGTATCTAGATATCAATTAATATTTAGATCTAATTTTAAGTAGTTTTATGTTAAAAATGTAATTATGTTTTCAGCATAAATCAAAAATAATTGTAATTATAAGTAAGCTTATTATTTTAAAAATTTTGACTTTTATTGTCTCTATTTCTTAATATTTAACATAAAAATATTATTATCAACGTTTTACTCATTCCTTATATTAAATAAGAAATAAATTTTACTTCATTTTATAAAAATTACATCAAAAGTCGCTTAAGACCAATTATATTGCGACCACCAATATATACTGTTTAAGCCAACAATTTTTAATGGCTTTAAAAAAAACAAAAAAATTTAGATATTTTTTTTTATTTATCAAAAACCAAATACTATGTTGTTTTGATCGCCTGCTTCTTTCTTGTAAAAAACCTCTTACAGATCATCTTATAACATTGAAAGTTTTTTTTATATTCACTCGAATTTTCCGCTTATAAGAAGTAATCATTTTTGACTTTTTTAATCACTTAAAATGTTTTTCAATTTTTACTTTACTTTGCTCTGGCATTGAACTATCTTCCAAAATTTAAAAATAAATTCTGATTTTTCCTGATCAGCTATGCTGTTCATTGTTTGAATTTTATTGTCGAAATTCAAAAACGTATTTAAATCATTTTTGAGGTGAAAATATCTGGTAAATCTTTTGACTGTTTATTGATAATATTTAAAAAAAATGCATCAGTATTCGAGGTTAGGTGGTCATTTATACAAGAATAGATCATTGAAGGATCAACTTTTTTTTTTGTTTGCTCAGTCACATCGTTTCAGCTGTTTTGTATCATCTGGGTCGTATTAAACAAGTTTGCTTTATGTATTTTATTTATCTTTGTAGTTTTTAAGATATCTGTTACCAATTTTTTGTTCATAATTCACTTTAAAATTTATTATAACGCTAGCATCTATAGGCTAAAATACACTTGTTGTGTTACGAGAAAGAAAAAAAATTTGAATTTTTGTTAAATTTTCATTTATATTTGGGTGTGAGGGGCAGTTATTCGCAAAAATACAGATATTGAGACTGGTTTTTCTAAGTTCGGCATCCCATTCTAATAAAAAAAGGTTTTAAAGATTGCCGAGATCATTCATGCATTTTTATTTGCATAACATTTTATATTTACCATTTTTTTATTTTTAAAACATCTTGGTTTCAAATATTTCCCAATTATAAGTGGCGAAATCTTTTCACCTGTCATACTTGCAGAAAGTAAAACAGTAAGCCTCGCATACGGATATTTCAGCGCCAGGATTTTCCGGATATTTCAGTGACGAAATTTCAAAAAAACTTTAATAAAAAAATAAAGTAATACTTTGAAAAAAATTATAATATAAATTTAAATTAAATTTTAAATTAAAAATCAGGTTCATGCTTTTAAAAATCACGGCAATTTATAAATATCTTTCATTTTCACAAGTGATAAGTAATTTTTCATCCTTATAAAAATTTGTTCTTAATTCCGGATAGTTACCATTCATATACTGGGCAAACATAAGCCTTAAAATCTCTACTTCCTCTTGCAAACAAACAATGAACCTTCCGATATTGGGATTTAGCAGCTGCATGTGTAAGTTTATCCCTCTATGCCAAGCTTCAATGCTATTTGTTATTCGAGGAATCCTATTTAAGAATCTTGAATAGGCAGACCAGAAATTGATGTAAAAACTAAGCTTCTCCAATTTCACCTAAAAAAGTATCTCAAAATTATAATAAAAATTCTTCAAAAAAAATTTCTAGGCTGTTAGAAGAAATATATCTGAAAATGTATGAATACGATTCATGAACACGAATTAGATTGATATATGGTAAATTTATGAACATTTTAAAAGTTTTATTTAAAAGTGGATTTTCTTTATATTCTGACGTTAATCCCAAAATTTGTATTTTTCTATATAGAGACGTAGCATAATGAAATGTGCAGCCAAAAACTAAACAGTTATCTTTAAAGACAGACAATGCATTTTTTTGAGCGACTGTAAAATCTACAATGACAATTTTGGGATTGAATAAAGCATTATCTTTCAAATAATACATAATTTTCTTTTAAATCTTCTCACTTTTATCGGACATTAATACAAATACTAGTGGATGGAATTTTCAAAAAATATATCCTTGTATAGTTAATAGTTGGTAGAAAGATTGCGGTGAAGTTTTAAATGTGCTGTCAATCAAAAACACAGTGGTTTTTTCAATATATTTCTTAAATTC
>CAKKLC010003098.1:7740-27547 GCA_918559645.1 Ceratonova shasta | reverse complement strand
AATTGATCACCATTTAATGATTTTTGAAGAATCATCGGTACATCATGTATTCCGTTTGTCAAATAGCCATTTCTTTTATTCTTTTGCTCGTTACAAAAATGAAGTATATTTTCTTTAAAAGGAAAATGAGCTAATACAGCACTGTGTAACCTGCTTTTTGCGTTAGTTTAAGATTGGCGAAAAGGCTTGTTTGTGCTTTTTAATGTTTCTTTTAGTTTCTTGTATTCAATAATGGCCAATATTTTAGCTTCTGGTTCACTACATGTATGATTTACACTTCTGGTTATTTTAAAACCGACGTTTAATGATAGGCTTCCTTTGCATTTTGCTTCTTTGCATCTCCACCTTATTATATTATCTTTCATATTGTCTTTTCTATAAATATAGTTATCTAAAACCAACAGCTCTTTTCCTATTTGAGATGGAATAAAATTCATAAAGGTGAAATTAAAAATAACAATAACATCTGTCGCGTTTATATCCGATGATTCCTAGCGCTGAAATATCCCGCTGCCGTTTCTTTTTAAAATCACAATAAAAATGAAAGATTTTAGGGTTTATTTGGAGTTAATGTACAATATCCGTCATAGATACTTTCTTAATATCCTTATAAACTATATTGAATATTCTCTTTAAATTAAGTTTATTTTAGATTTAATGAAGATTTCACTCTTATATTCTTTGAATGTGAGCATAGAGGTTTATCTACCAGAGATATCCTTCAGTTAATCTTGTTTTTTTAAATGCCTTTTTGATTTTGCATCTTTACACTTAATGCAATTGCTAGTATTTTTAATTAAACCACATCAAGCAAGAAAAATGTTCTTTGTCTCTAAACTACTAAATATTTTGGATAGGTAAGTTTTAATTAAGTCTAGTGCATAGATTTCTGACCATAAGGGGTCTGAAATATTTTCAAAAGCGTTTTAAAATGGAGTCGTAATTAATTATTTGAATTTTTACATTTTTATTTAAACTTTTTGTTCAATTTTTGGAAAACTCTGAAAATTTAAGTTTTATTTATTTTTTTATTTGCAACCTTATAAAAATCTAAAAAACTGATGATAGTCACTTAAAAATGCTTGGATAAGTCCAAATTGACTAAATAATGTCTAGAAGTTAAATATTAAAATTACTGTATAATTTGATGGATGTTTCTGTCAGGCAGGATAAATCCATATTTCTTGAAAGATTTGAAAATTAATTTTCGGTTTTATGAGAAATTAAATAATAATTTTGATCATAAATTTTCAACCAGATCCTAAAATATTTTAATCTTAGTATTAAGAAATATTGTACAGATGTCAATACAAATATTGATTTTTAGTCTTAAATTATTAATTTTTATCGTGTAATATTAGATCTTTAAAATGTCTTAATATTTTTATAATAAAAAATAAAAATGACATTTTAGATTATTTTGAATTATTCTAATGATTATTATAATTTTTTATGATATTTGAGTGTGCCAATAATAAACTTTGTTTTCAAATAGGTTTATAGCAATGATAGTATTAATTATTATATCAAAGTTGCGATTATAATTTCAAAATAACATTTTTAAATATATTCAAGGAAATTTTTTTTAGGTCATATTTTTGGGAAGATTGATATTTTTTGGATAAATATTAATGATTAATAATAATTTTATATTCACCGATAAATCTAGTATTAATTTCTATTACTACAATAATATGATTAAAACAGTGAAAACTCTTAATTCGACTATATTAATATATTTAAGTGGCAAAAATTATTTTGGAAAGTTGTTTTGAATAAGCAATTTGAATTAATATATTGGTTGAATAATTTTTATATAATAAAAAAACATAAAAATAAGTAATTAATCCGATTATCTTGGTTGTAATTAGTGTCATAATAGTTTTATTAGTTAAAAATGAATTTTACTTGAAATTTATTTATAAACAAGTAAATTAACATTAATTAGCTTTTTATTATTTTTTAATAATTGTATTTAAAATTGAAAAATTTTTAAGTGTTAAAGTATTAAAAGTGATTTATAAACATATTGAGCAGAATAAAAATATTATTTAAAAATTATTTATGGATAAGTATCAAATATCTTATTTTACAATAAATTGTAGAACAAAGATAAGTAGTAATATTTGTTCACACATTTTTATCAAAAAAATTTTCACAAAAAAATAATCTTATCGAAAAAAATTTTATTCAAAAAATTATATTAATGAAGTTATATGTGGAATTTCTAGATTAAGATTACTGTAAAGGGAAACTAATTAAGTGTGTTTTTGCAAACTGAATTAGAAATGGTGCAAATTAAAAATCAGTAAAATGCTGTAAACAAAAACTTGTTGATTTGGTATCTAAATTATGAAAAAAAAGACGAATCAAATTAATAAATATTAAGTATTGCATAAAACAAAATTAGAGTTTAGTTGGTTACATTATTCAATATTTCGCATTAAATTTTAATGCAAAGCCAATAACAATTTTTTAAATACCTCTTTTATTTATAATGTTGATATAAAAATCTAAATGATTTATATTTAATAATCGATATTGCCACAATTCCCAAAGGATATGTTATTATATTGATATTATCTCTACAACTCGCAATAACTCTACTTATTCTATCGTTTATTGGGACAAACGTTTTGTATGTCTTATTGGGGAAGAATAAAAATAAAAAATATATTTTCGGTTATCAAATTTTTGATTAAATTTTTTTTTTATAAATTTTCATTGATTAAAAGTTTTTTGGTTAAATGACCCTTTCCGTATTATTTTCTGAAGAATGAAAAGCGATTATTTAAATTATTTAAATTATTTTCATTTTTTACATTATTTAATTTTTTATTATAGTCAATTTGTCATATTATATTATAGTCAATTCATCATATTATATTAGTAGATATCCTGTCAATATAAATAAACTTATGAAAATACTTTATTATAGAATTTTAATTTTTAGAAATCAACATTTATATATGTATTCTACTTTTCATTTTCAACAAACTTAAAAGTATGAATATCATATAAATCCAAAATTTGAATTTAATGAACTTCAAAAGTCAACTAGCTTTGATATTTTAAGAATTTATAAACCAAATTAACATTTTCAGTTTATTACTTGAGTTTTATGATTGTTTTTAGTATTCTATGATAAATTTGTACAATAAATCCAATTTAATTTATATATTTTAGATCTTAGTAATTTATAAGCTAAAAATACAACAATTTATACTCATGTCGTTTTGTATAATTCTTATTTTGTTACTTTAATAGTATTTTTTAATTGAATAGATTTTATTAATTTTGAATCGTATTTAAGTAATTGTATTACTGCGGTGTTTACAAGCAATTAATCTACTTAAACCTTTTAATGCTAGTTTTCTATCAAGATAAAGTTTAAATTAAAGATATTTTTAATTAAAAAATTTAATAAAATCATCATTATTTTCAGATGCAAAATTTTTTTTTGAATAAATTTAATTTTTAATTATTTAAATTATAGTGATATTGCAAAAGCATGCTATGTAGTGAGAAAATGTAAACATGGGTTGAAACTCGAACAACTCATTAAAGAATAATTGAGTTATAAAATAAAAAAAAACATTTTTATTATTTGGATTAATTACACAATTTAAAACCTCTAATAGAACTTCTCCTATGTGTATTTTTAGCTATTTTTTGATAATAACTATATACGAAGGATTCGTGTTTATGTATATAATCTTTTGTTATTCACACTAGTTGAGAAGTTTTACTTGATATTAATAGAATATTATTAATTTTAAATAATTATAAATCTAAAAATGGTTTTAATAGAAGAATCATTGATTCACCAGTTGTTTATAAATAGATAAAAAAATTTGATTTATTCAAACACTATCATCCATTATTTTTAGGTTTGTAAACCAAAAGTTACATTCTTTTGACAATTATATTGAACCTTTCTAAAATGATGTGTTTAGGGTGCTAAGTTATCCCAAATCTTTTTCTGATTTTAAACTTAGTGCATAATGCATTTATTATACTATACAAAGTCCGTTACTTTGTTATAAAGAAACATAACAAAAGAGATTCAAGCTGTATATACTCTTTGTTACGGATTTCAGTCAGAGATGCAAAAATTCTTTATAGCTAATATGATTTGGAATATATTTTAATTCGTTTGATTGCATTACAAATTCAGTCATTAATGATAAATTTATAATATTTCCTTAAAAAAAATCATATGATCTACTGGTACAATTTTTGTTTAAAATGTCGTTCGTGTATAAACTATATAATGATTTTACATAGCTTTGATATCATAATATATTTTTGTCATTTATATAAAAAAAGCAATTTTAGATGGCATGATATTGAATTTACTTGAACAATGATTCTTATTTTTCTTTCTGTTTCAGAATTAGGAATTTGGTAGATCTTTATTATCCTTTATAAAAAAAACTAATTATTTGGACCTATTTTAAATATCTTTTATTATAATTGAAATGGAATAATTTTCCTAGATATATGTGATTGTAGAACTTATGACATTCTCCCGTTGTTGATATTTTTATTATTAATTCCATAATATTTAAAAAATTTTTTTTAGGTATCGAATTCATGTTTTCAATTTCTTTCAATAGTCAGAGATTATTTGATAATATTACATGATATTGATTAGAAAATCTTTCTCAACCAACTTATGATTCATTTTTGATACAAAGTATATAATTTGGTTGATATTACTTTCAAAAAGATATTTCCAAATACAAATAAACTCTATAAATAATAGAATATGTAAATTTATTTAAATTAGTATTGATTTTTCTTTAAAATTATTATAGCTACATTGGATTTGTTGTTTATTAGTTCAAAACAGCAATAACTAGTAGTTTATAATTTTTTTAATGAAAAGCTCGTAAATATTATATTTTTATGAGAATAATTACAAGAAAAAACTTAAATTAATTTTGATGTGGAAAAATAAATTATGAATACTTTATTATACATCAAATAATTGATTTTTTTTGTAATAAGTCAAAACACAGTCAAATCAATGATAAATGTGTAAACTTGCCAATTATTATAATTAAATCATATGAAATGTTTTCTATTTTAGACTATTATTGAATTTTTGTGTTAAAGCAGTTAGGTATTTAAAATTCATTGAAAGATATCCTTCAAAAATAATAAATCTTAACTCATATAATTTTATAAAGAAACTTATGATGTAAATAGAGTAAAAATTTATCTCTCAAAAATATTATTTTCAAAACTAAAAAGCATTTGTAAAAACAAGAAATGCCTAAAGATTGTGACGGAAGAAATATAACAAGATAAGAAAATATAACATTTTAGTATATGGAAAATCAACTATTTTAAATTATGAGAAACTTTTATCACACAATACTTTATTTCATAGTATAGTTTTGTTAATCCATGTTGATTTACAATTTTTATTTAGTAGTTATATTGAGTTGATCATGAAATTATTTTTAATTATTAAAATATTAAAAAAATATAGTTTTTTTAGTTATTTTAGTATGTGATCCTGTTTAAAAGAATTTTGTTCTTTTATAAAAGCATCAGAAGAAATTGGAAAATTATATGATTTTATTTAAAATGTGGTAATGTTTATGATAAATTGTATATTCATTAAAAACTAAATATGCATTTAAAAATACAAAATTAATATTAAACTAGAATGATAAACTGTATTCAGTAACAACTAAATATGCCTTTAAAAATATAATATTAATATTAAACTATAATGATAAACTGTATTCAGTAACAACTAAATATGCATGTAAAAATATAAAATAATACTAGAATGATAAATTGTATTCAGTAACAACTAAATATGCATTTAAAAATATAAAATTAACATTAAACTATAATAATAAACTGTATTCAGTAACAACTAAATATGCATTTAAAAATATAAAATTAACATTAAACTATAATGATAAACTGTATTCAGTAAGAACTAAATATGCATTTAAAAATATAAAATTGAAGTAGAATGATAAACTGTATTCAGTAACAACTAAATATGCATTTAAAAATATAAAATTAAACTAGAATGATAAACTATATTCAGTAACAACTAAATATGCATTTAAAAATATAATATTAAACTAGAATAAAAATTGTACTAGTTATGATATAATTTTTAGTAATTTATGTAAAATCGTATTTATTTAAATCTAGAAAACGCTTCAAAGAATTATTTAAAGAACTAATAACTTGGGGAAACTTTTTAAAAAATTGGAAAATGTCATTCTAAAGTTAAAATTAAAATGATAATAAATTGTTTTTATTAGTTATTAGATAGTTAAAACTAAATTTAAATTGATCTTTCAATTATATATTTGTTATTTTTATATATAAAGTTTCTTTGTTTATTAAATCAATAAAGGTATATAAATCAAATAAACAAGAATGATATATTAAATAGTAGACACTCATTTAAAATTTAAATCAAATAAATATTTTAATTAAAAAAATGGATAAATCAAGTATTCTAAATTTAATCAAAAATTTACAAATATATTATTGTAATCAAAAAGATATAAACATTTTTAATTTTATAAAAATTAGTAAATTATTATTCTAATTAAATAAATTGTTAACTTCTTTTATTCTAGTTTTTAAAAAATTGTTTAATATATTACTCTTATTTTAAATTAAAAATTAAAAATTAATTATTCTATTCTACAATAAAATTAAAATATTTTGTATTCTAATTTTTAAAAATTGGTGAATGTATTGTTAACATTTTTAAAAATGTGTAAATATATTATTTTAATAAAAAATATATACACTTCGTTCTTTTTTTATGCGGTAGATGCGTTCCAGGGAAATCACCATATAAAAAAATTGCACAAAAAGACACATTTATATGCAAAATGATGGATACGTTCCATTTATTAAAAAAATCACATAAAACCTTAGTATTGTTTTAAAATGCTCCAGAAATCGCATAAAAAAGATTTATAAACCATAAATTTTTAATTTTTTTTTCATCACATTTTGATAAATTGCACATATGTATGTTAATAACAAATACAAAACTTCATTTGTAATAAAAACAAAACTTCATTTAAAATCATATTAAGAATGCTTTCATTATTAGTCGCTGTCTGAAAATGTGCGAACCCGTTAGTGTAATTTAACAAGATCAAGTTCATCACTTGAAGATAAAATTACGTCATTAGATCTACATGTTAGTGCTTCTTGACAGACTTCAGTTATATTTTTTTCTTTTACAAGGTAGTCAGTAATAAAATACTGTGATGGCTTGACTAGTTCTTTTTAGAATTATCTGTAGCCAGACATACAAAATTTCAGATCATGTTGCAATTTTTAGGCGCGTTCTACATCATTATCATTTTAAATAAACAAATTTTCCAATTTACCGGAAAGTTTAATATCCTTCCCCTTAGTAATTTTTCGTCCAGTAGAGTTACATCTTCTTCCAGTTCTCAATGTACTGTATCAAATTCGTTCGTAGTATCTACCATACTTTCCAAAATTTCATCAACACTCAGGGCTCCGTCCACAAGAAATTCTTGTATATCATGCTCGTCAAAATCATCAAAATCTTCCTCATCAATTTCTTTAGCAATTAAAATAATATCAAATGTTACTATAGTTCTTTTATTTGATTCATTTCTCTTTGATACGCATTCATGACCAAGGAGCTTTCCAACATGCATTTAGAGTGTGATTTTATCTCGGCAATTGCTAACGCAACATGATCTACACAGTTCAAGATATTTAATTGTTTCCAAACTTCAGTAATTGTTATTGGATCGGATTCAAGTTTATTGAAAATGATTTGGAAAGTGAATTTTCCACAATATTTTAAAATTTTGAAATAATGCCATGATCTAATGGTTGAATTAGGCTCGTCGTGTTTGGAGGGAAAATAACTGCCTTTATATTTGGATTGTCTAAGTTTGGATGACCTGGTTCATTGTCAAGAATAATAAAGATCTTAAATTCGAGACCCATCTCTTTGATATATTATTATACTTCGGGTACGGTGCATTAATATAACCATTCAGTGAAAATAACTATGATTATTCAGGTCTTCTTGTTTGTCATTAAATGTGCGAGCAGTGTATTAGTCTTTTTCTTTAAATGCACGTTGTTATGAAGATCGATTTACAAGCAGTACTTTAAACATTTGATCGCCAGATGCATTACTGCACAGCAATAAATTGATTCGATCTTAAGCAGCTTTAAAACCACTGGCAGTTTTTTCAGACATTGCAATTAAAGTTAGGATTGACATTTTTTTCCAAAACAATCCTGTTTTATCAGATTTGAAGACTTGGTGGGCACAACATCCTCCATCTTTAATAATTTTAGCTAACTATTCAGGATATTTTCTAGCAGCTTCTTCATCTGCAGAAGCCAACTAACCTTTTATTTTTAGTTTATGAAAAGAATGTCTTTTTATAAAACCAGTTAACCACATTGTGCTGCCAGAGAATTGTGGATTACTTTCACGTGAAGATGTAGATGGATCTGATTCTTTAAACTCCTTGTAAAATTTAATGATTTTCATCTTGATCACATATCCATCTAACGGAATTTTTTTTAGTTAAATCTTTAATCCAAATTACGAGAGACTTTTCTGTTTTTTCTATTAAAGTTTTTCTTAAATATGATGAAATTTTAAAACTTAAATGTTTACCAGATCTGACTGATCTTCTTATTGCCGCTTCATTTTTTTATTGCTCTTATATAGTAGATTCACCTAAATTATAACCTTTACCTATTGCTGTTGATCTTTCTCCTTTCTCCAAGCAATTGATAATTATAATTTTGGTTTCTAGCGAAACTGCACTTTTTTTTTATTATTGTCACAGATTTTCTTTGAGAGGCATAAAAAATTATAGAAAAAACTTAATGTACAATTAAAAACTAAAATTATTCAAAAAAACTTACAATTTACTTGAGTAAATTTATTTCACGGTTTTCAGTAGTAACCTTCTTTCAAAAAGTTTTATTTTTTATTGTTTTCCAATATACAGGCTTTTTGAATTAGTTTCATACAAAAATAAAATGCAGCATAAAAACGCGCAATTTGAACGAATAATTTTTGTTTTTAAGAGAAAATCAAGAGAAAACATGATAATAAAAGAAAAAAATTTAAGTTTCTTTGTATTGATTGTGTAATAGTAGTTTTAGTTGTTATTCTTATTCGTTTTTAGAAAAAGTAAATCCCCAAAAAAATTAAATTTTCGAAATTCGAATAAAAAGAGAACGAAGTGTATATATTATTCTATTTAAAAAAGGTTAAAACCTTAATTTTAATATTTAAAAATAAATAAATAAATTATTAAAATTTTTAATAAAATTCATTAATTTATGTTCTAATTTTTAAAAATTTATTAAAATAAAATTATAATTTTAAAGTATATGGATAAAGATATTATTTGATTAAAAAAATATATAATTTTAATATGTAATAAAATGTATAAATCTTTTATTATAGTATTATTTAAAAAATGGATGAATTCATTATTTAAATATGTAATAAAATGTATAAATCTTTTACTATAGTATTATTTAAAAAATGGATGAATTCATTATTTTAATATGTAATAAAATGTATAAATCTTTGGATCAGAATTAATATTTACCCGGAATCTAATAACATGATTAAAATTTACCCGGAAATTATAACAAGATTTAAATTAAAAATTAATAAAAAATATTTATTAAATTATTAACTTCTTGAAAATCATTGTGACAAACATTATCCTACCAATTAAAAGTTGCAAAATATTCGTCGATAACGTTACCATCAATACCTTTAATTTTTTCTGCCTGTGCTTCTGTTTTCCCCAAAGGATTCAATAAATTGAGAATGTACACTAGTAATCAAGTCAACAAAATATAGTCTATGATTGACAGTATTATGTTTCAATCTCAATAGACTTATGTTATTGTATACGGCCCAACAATCAGTATTAATGATTGAACCTTCTCTAATATGTTGTTGAATAATTGGCAGAAGAACATCGGCAGAACGATTAGCTACACAAATCATCAAACCACGTGCGGGAACAAAGCTTGTATCCCAAATTCCAAAAACTCAATACTGTTGCGTTTTAGCTCTTCCGCGGTGATACTTGGGTTTATATATAAAGAGTGATTTATCAAAATTAACAACAATTCTATCTCCGTCCAACATAATCGGATTTATTTCATTATATATTTTACACAAACCCCGTAAACAAGCGTAAATATATTAACTGTATTTTTTCCACAGTCAATCTCGTTCATAATATCAACACATTGAATTTCTTGTGAAATTTTCGCGTTAATTTTAAACAAACTATAAATGTAATAATAAAATTAGCAAAAAAAACTTTGATAACGTATACTTTGAGTGGTGTTATACTTCATACATGCTTTATTATAACATTTAAATACGACTTTGTCTTTTATTTTTGACCATAACACCTCTTTCATCTGTTCATTGCAGTATATTCAGATAATTTAATGATTTAAAATACCTAGTCCACGCAAGAATTCTATCTGCTGGCTAAATTCACTATTTATTTTTGGTTCTAAATAGTGTGTATAGAGATTCGGCATGGGTGTCAATTATTAATTTTTATCAAGATGCTTATCTTTTATCACAAAAAAAATTTTCCCTGCCGGGTAAATTTTAATTACGATCCTATTTCTCTACCTTCTTATAAACCTCCAATCCATATAATTTCATATTTAATTACATCAATCACTCAACCGTAAGTGAATTCTATAGTACAACTGTTTTTATTGATGTATTTCTGTTTAAGTACAATTCAACAAAAACATAAATAACTCAAATATATAATGGAATAAAATTTTAATAATAACCTGTAAATATTTCTTCTAACCATTTCTATATGATTAATCAGATAGTTTACATTCAATTACTTTATTACTTTATCAATTAGATCTATGTACAAAAATTTGAATTAAGTTCAAGTGAATTTATTCAGTTTTTCTAAATTGAATTATTATATAGATCTTAGCCATACAATTAGTAACATTATTCATGCACTCAAAATGATTAATTAAATTTTTTCTAGATTTAATTATAATCAACTCCATACTCATTATATACTAGTTTAGTAAAGTTTGGTTAAGTAACAATTTTAATGATTCATTGAATACACTCGTAGTTTCATTTTGTATTTTTAAACCACATTAGTAGTGATGAACTTTCATTACTAAATAGTTATGCCTCTATATTTATAAATGTTAGAGGTAAAAAAATAAAAAAAAACCAAGACATTTTTCGTTTTTATGTTACAGAACATGAACAAAAACAAATTTTTAAACACCATATCAGTACTTTTTCATTTTTTCATAATTATAATAAAAAATACTGCCATTTAATAGAAAAATCGAAAATAATATATTAACTTCATTTCTCTTCCTTTAGAAATCATTTTCAAAAGAGTAGATTCGATTCATCCTTAATGTATTGTCAACAACAAAAGTATTTAGCGGTAATATTTAATTTTGATGAATAATCTTGATACGAATAATTTTTGTTATACTCTATTGTTTTATTAATTACGGAGATAATAATTTATTTACTTATATATCGTCAGTTATGGAATTTAAAAATATAATTTATAATCTCATTAATGTAAAACTTATTAAATACCATGTAGAATAATAAATTTGATCATTTAAAACTCATATAACCAGCTATATGATCAATTTTGACCCATCAAATAAAAATTTCATATTACTATTTCCGGTTTAAATCATTCATAAATATTAATTAAAAGTTTATCTTCCTGTCTTATTTTCGTATATATTTATAGATATAAAAAAAAACTTGGATAACTTATCTATTATAAGTTTTTTTGTTATAAAAGTAGTTATGCTATAACTGATTTTAATAAATAATTTATTAATAATTTATAAAAAATCAGATTAATTACATATTCATACCATGTATCCTTTGTAGTTGAGTTTTAAATTCCAAAACTAATAAAAATCACAAAATAATCACTTTCTTCTTGACATAATGGAACTCCATCCAAATCTTCAATGGATACTTCAATGTCCTCTTGTTCAACATCCGTTTCCTCATCTTTTGGCACCTTTGAACCTGTAAAAGTTTCTTCTAATTTTGTTATAAAATTTTCAGTTAAAAAACTCCAAGATTTCCATGCTTTAATACATAATAACACAGGTTTCTATAAATGTACATTAAAGTACTTTTAAAATTTCTCTTTGAGATGTGGTTTGACATTGCTTATATATTTTATTCAAGTAACTCATTATTAGAGGTAAAAGCCTTTCTATTCTTAGAAATAGCAGATTAAATACCTTTTCCTAAAATTTGTTGCTTTAGATATTGGTGTAGCTGAGTTGTATAATAAATCATTCAATAAATAAAGTAAGTAAACTTTTTGATAATTTGTCGAGTCTATAGATAGTAAAAAGTGCACTATAAAATCCACAATCTAAAATATCTTTATTATTACCCCATCGGCATGTTCACTGTGTTTAAGTGACCAAACCATTAACTTTCCAATAGTTTTACGCTTGCAATTTATTTGACTTATAAATTTAAATAGTTTAATTGCAACACTAAAGTTTTTACTTCATTTACTAATCAGGTAAAATAGTCATTTTTGTGATAATATATGGTTCAGTAGGTATAATTGAAAAATCGTTATAAGGAGGAGGTATGACAAAAGCTCCATTTTTATATATTCTAAAGCTTTGTAATCTCCAATCATCTATACTACCCTCCTTTAATATAGTAAATAATCTCCACCTGTAATACATAAATTCCGCACAATCAGGGTCATGTAAAAACTTGAAGAGTTTGTTATGATATTCATATGATATTAGGTTTAATTCAAATTGTAAACCATAATTAATAACAAATTCTATTGTAGTATGAATAATATTTAATAACTCACTAAATAGTTTAAATTTATATACGATGAATGTGGAAATTTAATATATAAATTTGTAGGAATTGTAGGGTCGAACTATAAATTGATATAGCTTACTCTTCCTTGGGCTTTATGGACATATTCAGATTTTACATTCGAAGGTATATATGGATCTTTGCATTCATAAAAGGGTGTAGATGGAAGTTGTTTTATTGGATGACCCCAGTTTAAATTGAGGATTGTTCCTTTAAAAGGTTTTCCTATTTAATTATACATAAAAGTACCATTGAGGTCATTAAGAGCGTTATATGCATGGCTTCGACACATAAAACAAACAAAGCCATAATTATATACTTTCGTTTTATAGTCTGCATTTTTAGGTTGAATTATTTTGATATTTGCTAGTGATCCGTAACATCCAAAAAGTTTACAAAGATCTTTTTCAGTTACGTGAGTGTCTAAATGAGCAATGTGAATATTGGATGAAATTTCTAAAATAATAAACTATACACAAACTATCTAATTCGGGTGGTTTTGGAAGTTTACTTGCAATTTTCATTACATTATCTTTTCTATAATTATGTCAATAATTACTTAATAAACTCTTCTTTTAGTATTTCAAGGTTGCTTTTTAATTTCATTGGAGTTTGTAGGTTTAATAACTAAAAGATTAAGGAATCGTCACTGTTTGAATTTCTTTTTGATATTTTTCTACAAATTAAAACTAATATAACCTATTTTTGAATATCCAGATTCAAGATTCTCAAATAAAGAATGTGGAATAGTAGATAATTCAATTTCTAAATAAAAAATTAAAATTTTTTTAATAAGTTAAAATTTGAACAGAATTTGTAATAATGGAATTAAAGATAAAATTATTAAAACAAAATAATTTAAGTATTTGGAAAATTACAAACTTTTTTAAGTGATTGCATTTTATTTGTAAACAATTTGTTAAATGCTACAATTGAAGATATCATGCGATTTTTACAGAAAAAATCATATTCATATAAAAAAAATGGTGAGTTTTATTTAAAACCCTTGAAATCAATATTGATGATGAAGAAACCGGTATTAAATGCTTTAGGGATGAACAATTAAATAATTATAGGTTTAATAATGATTATTATAAACGTTCGATCATGTGCTCTGAAAGCTGTCGATCATCAATAAAGTATGAAAAGTATGTTGATGGATATGCTTGGAGATGTTACTTCTATGCATGAACAAAATACAACGGAAGACGATCAATAAGATACCTGTCATTTTTTCAAAACCCGGGGAAAGATATTAAAAAAGTTTTATGAGCTTATCTTAGAATTGCCGGAAAGCAAACAATGCATTCGATCTTAAAAACAATCCAAATAAGCAAACCAACTTTTAACAAGATAAACAATGCAATAATATTAAAAAGGCAAGATGCTAATACGTCATTAAGAAGGTTAGGGGGTCCAGGAACTGTAGTTCAGGTAGATGAAACCATGCTAAATTATGCATGCAAAAGACACCGCGGTCGCCCTGCCTCAAACAATACTGACGCGCTTTGTATTGTTGAGTGTTCACCTCACATTATAATGATATGGGCAGAAGTAATTGGTTTTTAAAAAACAACAAATATATTACCAATTATATAAGATAGGGTTGTCGAAGGTACTCTCATTCATACTGATGAACATCGCAGCTATCAATTTTTATCACGTGAGGGATACACACATAAGACTGTGTGCCATAAATATAATTTTGTCAAAAAGGGTACAGGAATTCATACTCAGCATGTCGAATCCTTTAATAATGC
Organism: Ceratonova shasta; assembly: GCA_918559645.1. Lineage (NCBI taxonomy): Eukaryota > Metazoa > Cnidaria > Myxozoa > Bivalvulida > Ceratomyxidae > Ceratonova > Ceratonova shasta. The sequence continues at coordinate 12,841 of CAKKLC010003098.1, read as the reverse complement.
ATTAAAATTTGAAATTAAAGCTAGAAAGGGAGTTTATAATGATAAATACCATTGTTCTTAGATGAGTTTATATGTAAATACAGTAACAAAAGAAATCTCGTTGATGCAATATTTAAATTAATTAAATTGGAACAAGTCTTTAATTTTTTTATTTAATTGCGAAGATTAGTATTTTAGAGATTTTAAATGCAACAATTTTTAAAGGAACTTTATTTACATACTTACGTTTCGGCATTTTTTTTAACATGATCCCATATTTGCGACACTCAACAGAAATATTAAAGGATATGTTTATAAATGCAACAATAGAAATTGAAGTCAATTTTAAAAACCCAAACTTAACACTCAAAGGTTAATTTAGATTAATTTTGAAAATGGAATGAGTTTCCTTACATGAATTAAAGTCCATTATTTAAAGTCAGAAATTATTAAACATTTTCTCTTTGGATATCTGTATGAGAAAGAAAAAAGTTTTAGATATTTTTATACAAATATGGGATCTTTTAGGGAAATAATGGCAAGAAAGTCCTATAAAAGTATAGTGATGGCATAATATGCAAAATAGATGAAATCCTATTTTCTATATAAGTAAAAAAATAACAGAAAAAGAGTTAATGCTACTTAAATTTTGAATTTTAAAACTAGCTTCATTCCTATAAAAGTCTATATAAAAATTGTAAAAAGTAGGACTAAAAGGGTTCTATTCTTAATGATTATTATGGTTTGTAAAACAGTTAATATCTTGTAATAAGAATGAATTAAGGCCATATTAGATATAGGTACAAACTATTGAATTCTAATTTAAATCAGACTGTTTTTTGTTGATGTAAGAATAGGTTTTCACATTCAAATATTGAATTATTACGAAATAAAATCATGCTAAAAATAGAGTTAGAAGACAATAGTTATATATATATGCATCCTTATAAAGAAAAAGTTAGAAATGAATGATTTTTAAATAAATATAATTTATTAAAAAATTGTTTCAAAAAGATTTAAATTTTTTTACGTTTTTGTCTTTTATAATATTTTATCAAAACTTTCAAATTTTACAAAAAAAAATAACATATTCTTTGAAATTTATGATATAAGGAAACATTAAATATTGAAATCCTATGAATACTGTTAATAAAAAAATATTCAGTATTATAATAAACTTATTCAACGAGTCGTATAAGGAAATAAAACGTATATAAATATGTATGTTAATATATGTGTTAAAACGTACGTGAATGAAATAAAATTACCTTAACTTTATATTTCTGATGTTTAGACTCGTCACGGAATATTAAATTGTCATTTTAAGACATTTATGCTGATATTAATTATTATTTTTAAATTTATTCAATTTAAACAATAAATACAGGTATATTATGTTGAGGATATATGAATCACTTATATTTACAACATAAAAATAGTTCCATATACTTAATAAACATCTCAATAGTTGATAATAATATTTGTAAATAAAATAATTATTTTTTTACAGCAAATAAGAAATTTATAAATCATTATAATTTATATGCTAACACGTGAAAAATAATCTTTCAATTAGATACAATAATAATAGTAAAGCTATTATATTACAATCAGCCGGTTTCTATTTAAATGATGTACAATTCCAACTTGGTTAGATTATTTTAAAAATTATTCATAGTTATTTATATAGATACTATATCATATAATCTTTATTGTATAGACAAATCAAATAAATACTCGTATTTGTGCATGCTGATAGAAAGTAATTAAAAGAAGAACTGGAAACTCTATACTTTAAATATTTATGATAAATATTCTCAAAAATTCATATAGCTATTTATTTATTAATAATATACGTAATCATTTTATACCAATAACATTAAGGTAATTAAATTAAATATTTTATCAACTTTATGATCATTTTTAAGAAAATGTAATGATTAAATGATATATAAAACATTAAATGTACAAAATAAAAGAACTGTAATTTAGAAAAGATCCAAATACCACAGATGAAATAAATGTAATAAAACTAATAGAAAAAGTTTATTTATTAGATTTTTAAAATTTAAAGAAAATATTAATAATTTCAATAGTCAAAGTTAATGATATCTGCAATTATTTATATCAGAAAATCATTAGAGATTGTTAAATATAATTCTATATTTATTTATTGTAATTGACAGTTGATACAATTAGAATGAAGTGTGAAAATATATTTTTAGAATGGGTGAATTTCATACAAATCTATAATTTTATATTAGTCAGTTGCAAAAGAAAAAGTATTTAGATATAAGATCGTATTGTCTATAAGCCAGTTGATATTATTATTACTGATACGATAATAATGTTTCAAATTTATTGCATTTTAAAACTTATATTATCAAGTCGAAACTTGTTTATTCAACATTGCTATTAATAAAAGCTTTATAAATTACAAATTTTTACATAAAATACTATTAAAAATTTACAACCGTAATTTTAAAGTATTTGTTACCGATAAATTATAAAAAGAAATTAAATAAATTTAATAATTTAAATTAAATTGAAAAAATGACTATGAAATATAATAGGATATGTATTATAATGGTTTTTGATATATCTCAAGCTTTTCAAAGTTAAAAATGATTTTTTTTTATTTAAAATAATAAAAGGAATTTTTTTGAATTTATTATAAATATATAAATAAACCTCTAAAGTATAATTCAAGTAAAATAATTGCATAAATGTTTAAATTTAGAACATATTTCGAAATTTGAACTAGTATAAAAAAATAATTAACAAAGATAAAATCCTAATCAATAATAGATATAATTTTGCACAAATAAATTCATTCTGTTATTGCAAATACAACAAATGAGAATGAATTCATTCAAATTATCAAAGAATACAGTTTTAAAATAAATACAATGTTGATATGTGCTTATATAAACTAAAAATTATTAAGTTCATATTTTATAGAACAAAATGGTTTATATGACAAACAAAATTTATTATTTATAATGAAGATGAATTTTTTATTTAGCTCTGCAATTTTACACCTATAGATTAAAAAGTTATATAAAGGCGTTTAAATAAATTACTGGTCAAGATAAAAAAAATATTTTATTTTTAATTATACAGACGATACAATATGACAAGAAGTTTTATGTATATATCTTGTTAATGAATATTAAGGCAGTTAATTTTCAGATTGTTTTTTGGATGTAAAGATACTATGTATGTTAGCAAATATTCAACCATATAAATACCATAAACTCATAGTTTTTATTTTTTAATTCTGATCACATGGATTTAATAGCAAACCTTCAATATCAAGTGAAACAAATATTTTTGAATAAAGTCTTTAGCTTAATTCGTGTTTATGTAAATAAATCTGAAATACTATGAAAAATCAGAAAACTATAGTTGAAACACGAATATTGATAAGTTGCACTTCTCTAGAGAAATCTTGGATATTTATTTTAGTTAGGATTTTCTTTAATGACGATATTAGTCAAAAGTAGAATATAGTAGTGGCAATTTTTAGTAAAGGACTGACAAAAGTGATGGTTTTATATAAATATTTCAAATATTACTAAAATTTAAATAAACAATCAAAAGAATATTCGATACAGAGTAAAATTTTTATGATTATTTTCTGTCGAAAGTGATGGTTTTTTAAATAGTTCAAATAATTTAATAATTCATCCTATTCAATAGAATATTCGATACAGAGTAAGCTTTAGATGATTTTTGTCCGTCAAAGTAATGGTTTTATATTCATTTTTCAATTAGTATAAATAATTTAATGATTCATCCTATTCAAAAGAATATTCGATACAGAGCGAGGTTTAGATGATTATTACCGGTCAAAAGTGATGGTTGTATATTATTTTTTTTGAAATAGTTCAAATAATTTAATAATTCATCCTATTCAATAGAATATTTGATACAAAGTAAGGTTTAGATGATTTTTGTCCATCAAAACTAATGGTTTTATATTATTTTTTTTAAATAGTTCAAATAATTTAATAATTCATCCTATTCAATAGAATAATCGATAAAGAGTAAGCTTTAGATAATTTTTGTCCGTCAAAACTAATGGTTTTTTTATATATTTTTTTAAATAATTCAAATATTCTAACGATTCATCCTATTCAATAGAATATTCGATACAGAGTAAGCTTTAGATGATGTTTGTCCGTCAAAAGTGATGGTTTTTTATTAATTTTTTAAAAAGTTCAGATAATTTTAATAATTCATCCTATTCAATAGAATATTCTATAAAGAGTAAGGTTTAGATGATTATTGTCCGTCAAAAGTGATGGTTTTTTATTAATTTTTTAAAAAGTTCAGATAATTTTAAAATTTCATCCTATTCCATAGAATATTCGATACAGAGTAAGGTTTAGATGATGTTTGTCGGTCAAAAGTAATGGTTTTTTTATTAATTTTTTAAATAATTCAAATAATCTAATGATTCATCCTATTCAATAGAATATTCTATAAAGAGTAAGATTTAGATGATTTTTGTCCGTCAAAACTAATGGTTTTTTATTAATTTTTTTTAAAAGTTCAAATAATTTAATAATTCATCCTATTCAATATAATATTTGATACAAAGTAAGGTTTGGATGATTATTGTCAGTCAAAAAGGATCTTAAGTAATTTTTCCCCTGGGGAAAATAATACTTAAGATAATTAAATAATTAAATTAAATTTTTTTAATCCTAATGTTATTTTACACAGAATTCATTGAGCCGGTGATACATTCGTCTATAGAAGAACAAATCGAGTGGCTTACTAATAAACATGTGCTCAAGCGGGTAATAAATTGTCTTTATTGCATGAAAGGGATGAAAAAGGTTAAGTGTTCAAAAATAAGAGATAGGTATACGTTTAAATGTGAAAATATGTATTGTTCATATTTTAAAACAACAAGAAGTATAAGGAGCGACAGCTTTTAAAGTAAATTTACCACCACCCTAAAATACTGCATTAAGTTACTGTGGAAATTTTCTCAGAAGATAAACTGTAATAATGTTGTTGCAAAGGTAGATTGTAACATTAAAACTACCCAGAAATTTTATACAGAACTGAGAATTTTACGCAAGAGTTATTTTAACTTAAACCCAATAAA
>CAKKLC010003092.1:0-12206 GCA_918559645.1 Ceratonova shasta | reverse complement strand
GCTGGGCAGTTATCGATGAATAAACATATCTTTTTATTTAATTTCAACAATTGATCATCCCACTTTAGCAAGTATGAATTGAAAATTGCTAACGTCATCCAGGCTTTTTTATTCCATTTATAGTCAATATATTTGCCGACATCAATATTTTAAAAAAGTCTTGGGTTTTTTGATCGACCGATGAGAAGTGGAATTTTTTTATCTGTTCCTTTCATATTACAGAATAGCAGAACAGATGCTCTGTCTTTAAAATTTTTCACTTCTTGCTGTATTTTAGATGCTATGGTTCTTGTTGGCATTTGTCTGTAAAAAAGTCCTGTTTCTTCCGCATTATAGATACCTGATTCACCATATTCTTCAATTTTTTTTGTTACCAGAGTGAGAAAATTTTCGATTTGACCAGAATCTATATTTACCTGCTTTCCTTCTCCAAAAATCATTTTGAGAGATAAATTATTTCTTTTTTTGAATTTTTCCAGCCAACCGGGAGATGATTTTAATTGCTTAACATTTTTTTCTTCGGCTATTTTTTTTGCTTTCTTTAAAATTATATCATCTGTGAAAATCATATTTTTTTCAACTCTTGAACGTTCCATCCAAAATGAAAGATTCTTATCTATGACATCGAATTTTAAGACAGGCTTTCTGAATTTTTTACCATATCCATTTGACCAATTTTATGATATTATCTTTTTCATCGATAATGTTTTTGATTGTTCTATCTGATATCTTTTTTTTTTAATTTTGCTGTGAAAATCTCTGCAATACGAGTGTATTTGACAGATGTATTTGACTCTATGTATCTAATAATCTCAAGTTTGTCATCGAATGTAAGTTTAATGTGGAAATTGTGGACCATGGATTTTTTCTAAAAAAAGAATTTCGAAAATTTCCGAAAAGTATGGAAAACTAAAATTATAAAGAAATAGATTAGTAAAACTAGAAAATCAGCAATTTTTCCGAAAAGTATAGAAAACGAAAAGTACAGAGGGTTTACTGTTTAGTTAAATTTATAAATATAATTTAATTATAATTACAATTGGAACATTTAAGCAATAAATTTAATACCTTTAAATTGACAATTTTTGTTTCAAGATAAAGAAAAAACAAGCTTCGATTTACCTTTTTACGCTCTTATTAAGTAAACTCTAAGTACTTTTTACAAAAAAATGATCACTATTCATAATTTTATCAGACCAAGTCATATATAATTGTTGTTTAAAACTTTTGTTTACGTATGCTCTACAACTTCTAAATGAACTTTGTTATCTAATCATTGTAGTAACAAAATTAAAATCATACTTTATATTGGAATTATTGTAAATTTAAATATTTTGATTCTAGTTTTAATATATTTATCTATCCTTAACTATTAAAAAATTTAATCTAGTCATCTTTAATGGAAGTCAAAATAGTTTGGCCAAGTTTTTAATTTTATAATGAAAATTAGTTGCAAATTTTCAACTCAAAAAAGCTATAGTTTTATCATGATACTTCAATACAATTTTAATAGTAACTTTCCAATTGATTTGATGAGAATTTGGTAGCACTTATTAATTATTCCTTTTCCATATTATCATAAGCTTTGTATCTTTTACATTCTTTTGTTATTAAAAATAATTTTGTATAAAAGGCACATCTCATTTCAAGTGAATAATTTTTTTTTAAGTATCACCATTTTGCATGTAATATTTTTAATGTACTTTTCCATAAAGTCTATTGATCCAAAATAAGTAGCTTTATATTTTTTATGAATTAATTTGAATTTTTATCTCTGATGTCTTAATATTTATAAAACATTTTTATGGCAAAAGTTTTATAGAAATCAAAATATACATCTAGATCCTTATTTAATGGTACAACATATATTATAATAATTAAATCAATCAATCTTATAAATCAAACATTATTTTTAAAAAATTTTCTATTATGTATTAATTTTTTTATAACTGTACAACCTATTTCTTATTTACTTTTGAACACATAAATAAATAAAATTATTTCTTAATTATTTATCAAGTTTATTTTAATTCGAAAAATAAAAAATTAAGTTTTATATTTATTTCATAGTTTATATCCCAAATAAAATATCTTGATTCTTAATTTATTTATTCAAGAAAAATATAATGTTACAAAATAAACTATTTTTATAAATACTATTAAAACACATTAAATCTGAAATATGAATGTTTGCAATAATATTAAATAGTACATGAGCAAATATCAGGAATAAATCTAATTAAAATTATTTGTGTATAATATAAATCATGTAAAGTTGTTCAAATATACTATTATTAAAATTTGGGTTGTTTCTGCATACTTGAATAGTTTCAAATTATTTTTTTTAAAATCAAAGATTTTTCAATTTAATAGAATAAACATTTTCTTAAAGTTATATCAATTAACTTATAAATATAAGGCTTGATTAGTTTTATGTTTAATTATTTCTAATATTTAATTTTTGTAATATTTTACGCAGTGTTGCGATTTAAAGCTTGCCCGCTAGCCCGAGGCGAGTAAATTAGTAGAAGGGCTATTAAAATGTGGTTATCTACACTAAAGGATGGCGAGTAAAATTTTTAGCGTTTTTACATCGTATTTTGCAAGAATTTTAATTTTTATTGATCGTTTAAATGCCTTAATACATGTTTATAACGTCCTTGTAAATGATGCTACAAAACCAAAAAAAAACGAAAAATGGATTTTATATGTAAACAAAACGAATCAACAAACTGGATTAGCGCTATATTAATGCACTTTTTTCGGTTACCTAAAATTATTATTATTGCCTTGCAAAAGTTAACTGTTTAGTGTTAAAGTAAAATGTAACAAACAAACAAACAAAATCATGTGGAAATTTCTTTATGTCTCGCAAACTCTGCAGAAAAATAACACAGGCGATTGTCGATAAGCAAAAGAGAGCCGAATCCGTATATCATACTATCCATACGTTGGTAAACAAACTTTTAGATCGGCATGCATAAACAAATACAACTGGTTAATGTTCAGCAAGAGTGATTAAAAAATTTATTACAAGGTGTGCAAAAACTACGAAAGTACTTACACTTTTGTCAAAAGGTCAAGCAATTTTTAACTAAAGTCGCTGAAAACTCATCAGTTATCAGCTTCTTTTATAAAATGGCAGAAACGGGAAGACGCTAAAAATAAAGCACTGGGTACTTCCAAGGCCTAACAATGGTTAATATCTATAAATTGGTGCAATATGATTAGCTTAGGTTGCTTATTTTGAAACGTGTACGTATTAGCAAAAGCAGGTGGGACCTATCAAGATATCATATTGCGTGTCAAAACTTCAACAAGCTAACCGCAATAGACTTGGACAAACCGTATTAAAATGCTGACGCTGTCTCCACATTCTGCCATTATATTGCCAAAAATTAACGACGAAACATCTCCAAAGAACTTCACAGTTCACGATTTCCCTCATTTGTAACTGATGCGTCACTAGATTGTAGCATCAAAGAGTATGAACAGGTCTATGCTAAATGCCCGATAGTTACAGAAGACAAAATACTATTGATTGCACTAAAGCATGTCACAAAACCAGATGCTTAAAACATAAAAAATGATATTGTTAATCCCATAGGCAAACAGTTTATGGATAGCTACAGATGGGCTGCAGTTATACGCAGTGACCTAAATAGTGTAATTTCTAAGTTAAAAGTATTTATAGAAAGGGCAAATGTACAAACATTGCATTGTTCTGATCATCATCTGGAATTAAAATATCAAGACATTTTTATAGCATTAGCTATTCCTCTATACAGAAAGGTCGACACATTACTCAGTTTTTTATATACCTTCTACCACCGTAGTTACGTGTGAAGAAATCACTCAAATGCATTTGCAACAGCAGCAGCGGTAAATTAATTGATGCAATTAAGAATATGAGGCACAAGATGGAGTTTTCCTTTAAAGAGGGCTGTTAAGAACTTGATTGTCAGTTATGATTTATTAGTAAGTCATCATAGTAAACTTCAGTAGAACCAACTTAAACCATCATCAGGTAAACTTTTCTATAAGCAGGGCGTTACTAAAATATTTGCAATATTTACAAGGAATTGCAATGTTAAATTTCCTTTTGAATTTTCTTGGCGTATGTCGAGAACATTCAGCACGATTCAAAATGCAAGATGCTTTAATAGCATATATCTATTTGAAAATACAAGACACAGTTAAGTAACTTGAAACACTTAAGACAGCTTTAGGTTACTACCACAGATCTAATAAAAAGAGATTGAATCTTGACCAGATGGATGATGATAAATTCAATGCACAAAAGACTTTGTTCTTGCCAGCTTTAATTAAAAGCCTGAAGGTGAGATTTGATGACAAAGAAAAAGATCTGATGGAGGCAGTCAATGTTGCTAATTTCAAATCTTGGTCTGACCTGACAAAGAAAAGTATCCTAAAAGAGTTTAGTTGTAATGAAATTGATTTTCTATTAGATAGTTATAACGATATTCTTACACAACAAGAAATACTTGTAGAAATGGTTAAGGATGAATGGTGTGAACTAAAAAAATTTGCACAAATAAATTCAAAGGTTACACTAAACAAATGTTACTCTCTGATCTTGATAGAGTCACATGTCACAGAGATGTTACAAATTTTCTGGCTCTCTTCGACCCAATCTTGACAATGCTATCTTACTCTGCTAATGCAGAGAGAGAATTCAGTGTGATCAAAAATGTCAAAACTGACTGGAAGAACAGACTTAAGGACTCAACCATATCAAACTTATTCATGATCATTCTAAACATGGGAAAGAGTTGGAGGTTTTTGATCCAATTCCATCCATCCCACTTTGGAACAGAGCTGGACAGGACTGCCGAAGACCTGAGTTTAAAGCTGGAGTTAGAAGGCCAATTTGCAAGTCTACTTCGGCCTCAGACCTCAAGGATAATGATGGCGATGAATAGGATTATGTATTATACTTAACAGTATTAATAACACATGATTTTACACTGTTGGTGATATGTCATATCTAGGGCGTGACCGTGTGACTATAATTTTTACTATGTGCATTACTGAGCTAATATTAGTATTATGTTTAGTTTACTATAACTGATGTTTAACAAGATTATTGTATTTAATATTCAACATGAGTATTATGTGTATTATGTTTACCATGAGTATATTGGTGTCTCTAGTTTATTTTTTGCCAATTAAAATAAACAAAATACAGGGCTAGTAAATATTTGGTGGGCTAATAAAATATTATAGGTACTAGTGCTGCTTGCTAAAGCTAATTTTTGTTAGTTTTGAACACTGATTAGCAGTAATTAAGTGCTAGATATAAAAGTTTTATATGAGATTACAAGATCATCTTAAATCTTCCATAGATGATATTAAGGTACAAATAATATTCAAAAATGAATCTAAAATTACGGAATTTATTATTTCTATGAATTTTTTGTTACAAATTATTTGACAACGAAATATTTATCCTACCTCAAAATAAAGTATTTATTTATTTTTTAATCAATTATTTTATTCTAAACGTACCTATATAAAGCATCTTTAACGGTTGTGATCAAAAATTAACTTAATTGTGAGAATAAATGGGTTTATAAAGAAATAACAATGACTTTATTACTCTCTTATAAATAGAAAATTATTTTGGGATCTAATCCATATGGGAAAAAAGTAAACTTTATATATTTATAATAAAACAAATTCCTCAGAAATCCCATATAGTTTATTACTATCATATGTTATAGTATTTTTAGACTGCTAATTACAGTAAAGATTTCATAACTTCATCTAGATGCCTTCTTCTATTTCCTTCTATTTTTTTTAGAAATTAAATATTGATACAAGTTGACAGTAAAAATTATTTAGGATAATTAATAATTGTTTGGAAAAATCTGGTTCATTAATTAATGGAAATAAAAAAATTATTTTTTTAAGATGATGATCATTTACAATATTTTTAATTAAAATATACATTAAATTCTTGGTGATACTGTAAAATATCATGTAAAAAGTATGATATAATGCAAATAAATTCATAAAAAGATAAATCACATGTTGATCCAGTTTAGAGATTATTGATATTCCTGATACCTTGTGATATAAAAGAAAACTATTTTTTATCTATTCTTGAATTTTATGAAATGACATATTATTCAAATTTAAAAAATTCTGTAGACTTATAATCAGGAGTCATTTATAAACTTTAGTTAAAAATGACTCATAAAATATAAAATTTAAAAATTTATTGCCCTGATAAATAAGATACTCTCATAATCTTTAAATCAAGAATGAAAATATTTTATAATCGCTGATCGCCATAAATGTTAATACAAAATGGTATTAATTAGTAAAAAAAAATACAAAATCCACTTTTAATGTCGAATAAATGTTTCATTATTCTATCCTAAACAATTTTTATATAATTAATTTTCCCTTCATAATACAATCATATGTAAACTTTTTCCTTCCATACTTTTTTATAATTTCTATATTATCTTTATAAAAACGGATCGCCGTGAACTCGCCGAACTTTTTAAATACCTTTAAACGCAAATACTGGAAATTTTAAAAACTCAACGGGGAAAGACATTTTAGTATATGAAATTAATTGTACACCAAAGATTATACTTGACATACCATTACTAGATGGAGATCTCAGAATAGAACGTGCATTAGTGCAATTTTTTTCAACCAGGAAAACATTTTAACAAAAGGTTTTGAAAATGTTCATCCAATAATGCCAGAAAAAATAAGAACAACACAATTAATAAAAAACAGAGAATTATTAACTAGTGAACGTGCCAATGATATAATAATGAGTCATATATCTAATATTCAAAATGACAATACATTAAATATTATGCCTGAATATATCTACTATGCGAGACTCGAATAAAAAAATCAGAAACAATTTAATGAATTATAGTCCAAGTATTTATCAGTATATATCAGAAGCTTTAAAAAAAATTACAAAAGGAATCTATTTTTACGTTATGATAGCGTGAATGCTGATAATGAACGAATTATTTTTTTTGCAAACGAATATAAAATCAAATTTATTGATAATATTTGTGTTTTAGTAATCAACGGAACTTTTAGATCAGCTGCACAAAAATTTTATCAGGTTTTAGTGCTACATGGATGTTTATTTGGTAAAACATTCCCTTAATATATACATATTGATGAGCAACAAAACTGAAATATATTATGCTAAAGCTTTTAATTAATGTAAAATTCTTTTTTCCGATTCATCCAAAAGTTGTAATTACAGATTTTGAAAAAGGCTTAATAAATGGATGTAATATTGCATTTGAACAGACAAAAAAATATGACTGTCTCTTTCATTTAGGCCATGCCGTTTGGGGAAGAATTAATGGTATAGGTTAATCTCATATATATCCAACAGATTTGAATTTAAAGAATGTCATTAAGATGATATTGTGCTTATCTTTTGTACCAGTAAATGATGTATTAATTGGATATGCAAATATTAAAAAAATTATTTTTGATATGGAAATTATTGGACTGGAGGATTTTATATTGTATTTTGAAAAGAATTAAATTGGAATAATTAGTAAAACGCTTGAAGAATAAAAAAGGCCTGCTTATTGTATTGAATTTTAGACTGTATACGATAGGGTTTTTCTAATATTCCAAGAACTGCAAAAAATGCAGAGTTGGAATAGAACATTTAATTTATTAACTTTGATGGCAAGTCCAAATATTGCTCAATTTATAACAGATATATTGCAGGAAGAAGAAGCTGATAATTATAATTTAAAAAGAGCTACAAAAGGCAAATTTTAATTGAATAAAAACTATGAAAAATAAGAAAAACTGCTAATTTGTGTTATGAATTATAGATATTTCGATATACCATCATATTTGAGTATTGTAATGCTTCATTATAATTTCAAATTTGAAGAAGATAATCATTAAATAATAAATAATTTTTTTTCTAAGGCGAATTCACGGTCACTGAATAAAAACTATTTACTTATTCACAATCAAGTACATATTTCTTATAAAATAAATAAATTAATTACATTTTCTTTTATTATTTTGAAATCAAAGAATCTAAATTGTATAGTTTTATAAAAAGAAGAATCCTTTAAATTAATAAGTACTTATTTCTTCATTTATGTCAATCAAAATTTATACTTTTTAAATAGTAATATTATCTTTTTGATACATTTGTTTGTTACTATTTGATATCAGAAAATTAAAGTACCAAAAATTTTAAAAATAAAATTGTTGCGATTTATTAATAAAACTTTTATTATGCTTCTTTTTTTTTTGTAGAATTACACTATAACATTAGTTATACGAATCTGTTTTACTTAAAATCTTGTGGTTTAAAGTTGAAAGAAAATTTTATTTATCTTTGTTTTCATTCATTTAAGACAACGGCCTATGTGTTTATAAACAGCTAATATATTTATCATTTTATGTTATTTTCAAATAAGTTTTAGATCTTAATAAGATAAAATCTTAAAATATTTATCTTTAACCAATATTTGAGAAAGTGTATAATATAGTTTAAGAAAAATCTCGGTATATGATGGTTGTTAATTTTACACTAATTATATAAATTTAAATACATTATTAAGTTTTTCTACTTAATTTGATGTATATTATTAAGATACTCAACATAGAACTAATTTAATTATTTTTTTAAGAAATTATGCATTTTGAATTTAAATATGTTTCCACTTTCTGATTATTTTTTATCATTTGGAATCAAATTTACCAAAATTTGAAATAGGGTTTTTAATTGTTCATATGATTTGATTTTCTATTTTTAATATATATTATTTTCTCATTTACCTCATTTTTACCAATAAAATGGTGTTTTAAAGATATTTCAGTACTTGTATTATATTAATAAGAAGAATCATAATGATTCATTAAAAATGCGTCAAATATATGGACCACATGAATTGAATAAAATATTAAATTATTGACATTTAGTACTCTTGTTAAAAACTTATATGATTAAAGTAGTATATTTTAACAAAAATACAAATACTACAATGTTCAAAATTTTTTTTTATTATGAACATGTTAATAAAAATGAATTTTGGATTTCATCAATAATATTTAATATAGATTTTGCAGATTAATTTAAATAAACAACATTAAACTTTCTCTTTTATTATAGGATGAATCAATAAAAGTGAAAAATATAATTTATTATTGGAAAAAAGAATTTACTATACCCATAATAAATCAAGTAATTTGCTGATATACTGCAGTTGTTATATAAAGTGATTATAAAAAATATTTCTAGTCTCTATTTTTGAATTTTGATCTTTAGATTGTTTAAATTATCTATTTTTTAAGATTTTGTTTCCATTATGACAAAAATCATGTATAAGATTATATTCTGCTTAAACAAAAGAGTACTAAGAGAATGGTTAAGAATGGTTAAGAATTCTGCAAATTAAGTCTTAAGCATAGAAAAATCAGTCTGATAATTAATAAAATTGACAAAGATTATTCAATAGAATGTAAAATACAAAAAGATGGATCAAAGTCTGTTAGAACACAGTGGAAGATTTTATAATTGGTACTATCGTCAATAACGACATTGATTTCCAAGATAACAAAAATCTTTTGGAAATAGAAACAAAAACTGATGTATCAGAGTCGTTGATTAGACAGATTTAAAAGCAATATCGATAACGTAAAACTTACAAATTTTTAAAATAAAAAATTTTATTAAAATGATTTCAATCCAGTCGAAAATTGCTTGAACGATTTATTAATAATTAAAATTGTTAAGAGGAACGTTTAAGAAACAAGAAGAAATAAACCGTTGCTGCACAAATTGATTCCTATAATTTTTGTGTTTAATGCGTTCCAGTAAAGAAAAATTTGGATCCCAAAAGAAAATTTATATGTGATTCTGAGCATTTCAGTATAGGTTTTTGATTTCATTTGTTGTCTTTTAAATATTAAAAACTAATTTTATATTTGTTAAAACAGACAAATTATTAGAAAATTAATATTATTTTAAAAAAATTCTTATACTAGGATTGCAATCCAACATGTTATCAAGATATTGTTGATATAACTATAAATTTCATAAGATGGAGTTCAATCTTATACAATCAGATATATAATCAAGGCTTTTTTATTAAGTTTATTGAGTCCAACTTTTAGCATCTGAAAACCGCAAAATTAAACTTATTAGATTATGGTATATGAGATGCTCTAATAATAGTTTATCTTTGAAAAAATTTACCAAAGTTGAGTAGTTCAGATTACTAATAATCAACACATGATGAAATTTTGGCAACTAATTATTGATAGTAGTAAATACCAGTTATATTAAACATTAGAAAACGATATTTAGAATCAAATAGGACTTATGAAACAAAATTTCTGATTAGCTTAAGATTTTGCAAAAAAATTAATGAATAATTATATTTAGAATTAACTCATTTTAATAGATTTCCCCATTTTTATTTGCATATTTGGTAAACTTTTAATATTTTTATTAAATTTTATTCTATTACACCCATTAAAATTATATATAGATTCTTTTACCTAATTAAACGATTGTAGTTCTCGTTTTCTAACATCAGCTAAATAAGATTCTTCTGAATCTTTATTTAAAAGTATAAATTCATTTTAAATGTTGTGATCCTTAAATATAATTTTTGAAAAAAAATATTATTTGATTTATTTGTAATCAAAAGCTCTCAATTTTTTATTACAAAATATATTTAATTATATACGATAATCTAAGGAGCAGTAAAACTGTCTTTTAGTATCACAATTTTCATGACAATACACGACTTGTAAATTATAAATAGTTCAAATAGATATTTTGATTTTAATTTATTTCAAATAATTTTGTTTTTAAATAATGATTTATACTATATTTTATTGTTAATTTTGATGAGTTGAAAATAAATAAAATTTTAAATGGTTCAAAAATCAAGTTATGTATTTTAATTTTTCTTAAAATAATTGTATCTGATACATACAGCTTAAATAGGTTTAATTAGAGAAATATTCTGATAGAAATTATTACTAATGTCTAAACTGTACCTTAAGATACATGATACGCAAAAAAAATACAAAATAGCTTTATGTTGCTTTAAATTTAAAAACCTGAGGATAATTATGAATATAAAGATATTATGAATTTTAGAATTGAAAGAATTAAGATTGTTGAAGAAAAATCAAATTTTTACTAAAGGCTAAATGTAAGTACAGTAAACCCCCTCTAATTTTCGTTTTTCTAATTTTCATTTTTTTTATTAATAATTTATTATAAAAAAAAATTCTCTAGTTTTCGTTTTTTTTTGGATTCCGAAAAATGAAATGTCGAAAAACAGACTTTGTTTCCACGAAATATAAGAAATTATAAAATATTTTAAAAATAAAAAATACTCCTTTGTATGTGCTTTGGAAGTTTATTCCTTCAAATTTAAGAAGAAAATAAGCGAGAGGACAGTAAAGAATATTATTGATTACAGAAGAACTGTTTTAGAGGCGGTTGTAAATGGATATGGAGACTTTTATAAGATTCCTGTTATAAAATTTTAAGAAGTAGATCAACTTTTATCAGAGTGGGCTTTCAAACATGAATACAAAGGCGGCTTTATATCGGAAGCTCTTTTATCAAAAAAGGCCAAAGAAATTGCTAGCGAATTAAACATCTCTAATTTCAAAAATAGCCCAGGCTTTCTACATAGGTTTAAAAAGAGGCATAACTATTCTGTTAAACCCATTCACGGTGAAAGTTTCGAAATAAAAAATGAATCTTGGGATCAGAAAGAAAAGAATTTTTTGGTATTGGTTGAGAGTAAAATTATAGAATACGGCCCTGAAAATATTTAAAACGCGGACGAAACCAGTCTTTTTAACAAACAAATGCCCACACGGACTATCTGCAGTCAAACCACAAAGGGATTAAAAACTTTAAAGATAGGGTATCCATCCTACTTTGTACAAATATGACGGGTTCTAAAAAACTAAAACCTATGTTAATTTGAAAATTCAAATCCCCACATTGTTTTAGAAATTTTCAGGTTGAAAAATACGTTGACTATAGGTACAACACCAAAGCTTGGATAGACAGAACCATTTTTAATCTTTTTATATCAGATTGGGATAATAAACTCGATGAAAACGAAAAAATTTGTTTGTTTCTTGACAATTTTTCAGGGCACAAAGTCATGACAACTTTAAAA
>CAKKLC010003089.1:4226-20912 GCA_918559645.1 Ceratonova shasta | reverse complement strand
AATATGAAAAACACCTTAAAAATATCATTTTATATTTGAATTCTAAGAGCGAGGAATGGACAATAGTGGATCTGAATCTTTATAAAGCATGCTTTAAAAGCTTATCTGCTATTGAGAAAAGGGTAAAAATAGTAGACTATTTGATTAAAAGGGTTTGATTTTTTATTTTTATTTAATTATTTTTCTGATGTTTTTCAATTTCGCCAACCTCTCAATTTTGCAACCATTGTCTCTGTCCCAACTTGAGCGAAATTTTGAGGTTTTACTGTAGTTGTGATATCCATAATTTTACATCCTAATAAAATAATTTATACAGATAATTAAGAGTGTATATAGTAGCGCTTTTTACAAATCTAATGGTTTTAATTATGAAATTGTAAAACGTATCTATATCTTGCTGAATCCAAAAATTACTTTAAATCACATGCAAAACATACATAATTTATAATCTTTATTAGAGAAATCCCTTCAAAAACACAAAGTTATTACTAAAAAGCAAAATAATTAATTTCTTCTTCAGTTTATTTGGAAGTATAGAATGACTAAAAGAAGGCCGATTAACGCTTTTATAACCTTTTTGAATAATAATTATTTGATATTTATCCCTTACTGTTTTTAAAAATAAAATGTTTTTTTAATTAATAAAATTAGCTATGAATTGCATCAAGCTGATAAACTATTATAATGTCTATAATAAATAATGTTCTCTTTTAAAGTAATATTATTTACCTTTTGAGCACAAAATTTTATAAAAAAAACAATTTTTGCATATATTAATATTTTGTAATTTAAAATTAAACTAATACCAGAAGAAATCTAAGTTAGTCTAAAAATTGCTATATGAACCATAAATATCTTTCATTAAGCTATTATATAAACATTTTCAATCACTAACTTCTTTTTAAAGAAAGCTGCTTAATTTTCTAATCATATTCAAGTCAATTGATAACATTAATCTCAAACAACAAAAGTTTAAAAGTTTTGGAATTCCAAGCTACATTTGTTTAAAAAACTTTTTGTATCTCTTTATTATTAGAATAATTAAATCGAGTACTAATAATTAGCTAAAGATCCTTTTTATTTAACTTTCATCAATTTAAGAATGTCTCTCGCCATTAACAAAGTACAGTCATTTTTTTTTATTAACGAAAATTTTTTTTAATGAAAACAAAAAAATGTTTATCTATTTAATAAATTATATTTTTTTATTTAACGAATTTTTATTTTACGAACACGTTTTTTACCCCAAATCATCAATGGCTAGAACCAACAATAATAAGAAAGAACGAAAATCTTATAGCATAGAACTCAAGATGACTGTTATACAATATTTTGAACAGAATCCTGGAGTTTCTCAAACTTTTTTAGCCAAAAAATTTGACATGACAATTGGCACGATTAATAACCTTTTAAAAAATAAGGAATTAATTAAGAAATCATTTCAAGAATTAAAAAAAAATAGCAATGAAAGAAAAAAAGTTGTTTCATCTAGAAAGACAGTAATTATTGAACCTCTTTATATGAATGGTTTGTGTCTCAGAGACAGTCAAATAAAACAATCACAAATGAAATTTTAAAAATGTCCGCTATGGATTTTGCTAAAAATTATAAGTTGGTAAATTTTAAATGTTCTAATACGTGGTTGACAGGATTTAAACTAAAATATAAGATAAAAGATAGAATAATATTTCAAGAAGAGCAGCTTGTGGATTTAAATGTGCTAAGTGAAAACTGGGAAGAATACAATAAAAAAACTTTTAAATTATAGTTCCAATGACATCTTTAACGCAGACGAAACCGCCCTATTTTTTAAATGTCCACCCAAAAAAACACTAACTCTATCTCTTGAAGATAAAATTTCAGGAAAATTTTCCAAGGATCGAGTAACATTATTATTATCAACAAGCTCTTTAGGTGAAAAGTTGCCACCAGTTATTATTGGAAGAGCCAAAAAACCACGTTGGTTAAAAACAATTAATTTAAACAAAAATTCTGTAATTTATAAAAATTCTAAAAAAGCCTGGATGACAAGAACAATTTTTTTAGAGTGGTTATCGTCATTAAATTCATATTTTTTAACTCAAAAACGCAAAATAGCAATGATTATTGACAATGCTCCGTGCCATATATTAAATGGAAAATCTTTTAGTAACTTAGAAATAATTTTATTGCCGAAAAATACAACTTCCAAAGTTCAACCCCTTGATCAAGGAGTAATACATTCTTTTTAAACCAACTATAAAAAATATTTCCTTCAAAAAATAGTTTTTTAGAATAAAAATGTTGCTATGAAATTAATTTTACAACAATTTACTTTATCTGATACTATCCCGCTTATAATAAGATTTTGGGATAAAGTAAGTACAGCTACAATAATAAATGGTTTTTAAAAAGCTGAAAACAACTTTAAAAACTTGTTTGAAAATTAAACTCAAACCAATACAAATCTAAATATTAATGAATCTTTATCAAAAAAAGAAAGTGATGAAAAAAGTGACTCCACTGAAAATGAGGCTTTTATTTTTGAAAATGAAGAATATGTAGAGATGCCAAAATTTGTAAATGAAAATGAAGTTGAAGTTGAATCTGAAGAGGAGCTTGAGAGTAAAGAAGAATTTATAATTGGCAAGAAAGAAGTTTTTTTATATTTAAATATGCTTGAAAATTATTTTTGTGTCAATGATCGGGAGTGTTTCCCGTTATTCTACATGTTAACTAATTTTTAAAGTTCAAAAAAAAGCAAAAAAAGAAATGGTAGAATAACAGATTATCTAGTTCAGAAAAAAAAAGAAAACTGAATTTTTTTCGTTCCTTTTTTAGAACGAAAGGAATTTTTTTGTGTTTTTTGCTTTTTGTTAATCAAAAAAATGACTGTACGTTCCTTCATTTTAATGAAATAAAGTAATTTATATAATAAAATTATTAATTGAAAGATATATTATTAGAGGAACTATTTAATTTGCTTTAGATTTATTCTAAACTTTTATAAAAAATAGGAATAACTGTTAATTTAATAAAATCTTTTAAAATTTTGTTTTATTTCAGATACAATACTTTGATATAAAGCCCGTTGTATACTTGAATGAGGGAAAAATCTAATATAAAAACGAAATAGAAATACATATTTTTGATAATAATTTTAAAATAATGATATAGCTAATTTTTCATTCTTATTAAATAAAAATTATCCAGTCACGGTATTTATCATGTAACGATTAAGTTAGTAATTTAAACCATCCTTAACTAAATGAAAAATATGTATTTGAAGTATTAATTTAAACGGTAGCTTATGTAATATTGCAAAAAAGAACCATGTAAATTTTTATATTTTATTGACATTAATATGAAGAAATTTAAACTTATTTGTATGAAATAGGTTTAAAATACTCTTTAATATAATTAAATAATTACTTCAATTAAATCAAGTAGGTATAATTATTTGAATTTGATACTATTAATTTCAAACCAATAAAAAGATAATTTTAATAGATGAAAACATGAATATTAGGAAATTGTGATATTTTTGCATATTTTTTGGGGTAATTGAAATAAAATAAGTTATTTAACTTTATAAGATAAGTTAATTTCTTTAATTATAATCATATAGGCATCTATATCATATTTCAATTTCCACATTAAATTTGCAAATATATTTGCAATAATTATAGACAAATACTAATTTATTACTTATTCTTGGCATTATGCTCATCAAAATATTATATAAGCGGGCAATACTTGCTTTAGTGAATAGATCAACAAAATTTTTAAAGCAGTTAATATAAAGGGCTAAATCCTTAAGTACTTTTATTAAGATAATCGGCATCAAGGTTAAAAAATCTCTTTTTGTATATGTAATTTTAGATATTCTATTGTTTTACAATCAAAAGCTCATCAAACCAATTTTTATGGCATCATGTAATAGCGATTATATTTTTCTCTTACAAAGAGACAATCATTAATTTTAAATTTTCTTGACATACCTCCAAGCTTTACAGATCAAACAATTAATTCTAAAGCACCAAATTTAGGAAGAAAAATATGATAATCGAGGAGTTTAAGTTCTCCAAATTCTAAATTTATTTCTAATAATAGAAATAACCTTATTTGAAAGACTATTAATATACATACTTGATTATTTTTTATGATATATTTTTAAATCTCCAAAGAATATTCATTCCAGTAACTTTCTTTTTTGTACAAAATGTTCTAAACTTCCATCTGAGTCTCCGTTAAACTTTTATATTAATAGATCTAATCATAGATTTTCGGCACTTAATACATTTTCCTGTAATTTAAATCAAATAAATAGTTTTAAAAACATTCACATTACCCTTTCCATTCTCACCAAGAGAATCGAACAACTTTCGAATATCATTTTTTAAACATTGAATAAAATTTATACAGTATTTTAAAAAAAAATTTATTTATTTTATTCCTATGGAGAAATAAAATACACTTACTTCCATTATTAGGTATAAATTACTTAACTTTATTTTTAAGGAATAAAGAAACTTGAGCAAAAACAAAAAAATTAACTAAATTATCCGAATATAAGTATATAAGTATATTTGAGTAATCTTTTTTTAGAATATTAAAAATATTGTTTTTTGTTATATATGTGTAGTTTATTATTGAATTTTATAGTACCTTTTATTTTATTTGTATGAAACCATTTTTTATTTACAAACTATATACTATGATTTAAAACACTACTAAAATTCTTTTCTTCTAAGATATAAAAAACTTTTTCATCCAACAGTAACACTAATAAAAGACTTCAAAATTGACTTAAACTATTTTTAATATCCAGAACACTTAAATTTTATTTTCTAATAAATGTTTGAGATTCATAATCTAAACTAAAATTTCTCGAATAGAATTTTTTTCATTTACAAATAATTTTATCACACAAACCTTCAATCTCTAACCAATTCTTTAGAAGAAATATTTATTAGCTTAGATTTAACATATAAGATACCATCTACTAAATAAAGTCATAAGTAGGGTAACAAAAAAGTTTTAAAAATTGACATTGATATTACTACATAAAAATATAAAATACTTTTAAATTGAACCATATTTATTTTATTTGTTACCATCAACATTTTTCGACACCTCAGTTTTATCTTCTCTAAACTCTTCTTTAGAATTAAAATAGCAAATAAAATACTTTACTATATTATCTTTTTTAAAATTTAGGTCATATGCTGATAATTTCTTTAACATTTAAAAGCTTCTATCAACACATATTGAAGTTGGTGGAAAGTTTTGCAATTTTATTTAGATTGCAATAGATATTGTTTGATCTTCTATTAATGAAATTTTTTTAAATCTTTGTTCTTAAGTCTTTGATTAATACATAATCTTATAATGGCAGGATCTGAATAAAAATTTAAATTAAAAACAGCGTCACATGCAGTTTTGATATTAAAATCATTGTTCCAAAAATTATTTAATAATGGAAGTATATTAACATAAAAGATTTTAAGCATCACAAGATCCGCTGTTAGTGATGAATTATTCACTGCCTCCTTAGCCTTGTCTACAATGATTCCTTGAGAAATACAAGAGTTTATTATTTCTTTAATATCCAGCAAGAATTCAGCATTATTAAGATGATCTGCCTTCATGCAACCAAATCATAAAGTAACAACAACATTAGCGAGTTCCGATGTGGTTAAATAATTCTTAACGACTTTTGTTTTTTTTTATGGTAAACATTCTGTCGCAGACAATCAAATAATCCATTTTCTCAAAAAACGCATTTATATTTAATGAACAGTTGTGCGAAAGATGAGCTATACATTTAATATTGCTGATTTGAGGATATAATGCTGTTAGATCATAAAAGCTTTTACCATACATGTAACTTAGTTAGAAATTATAATATAGATATTTTTGAATGTACATTTTATTTTTTCCAAAGTTAATTCAATTAAAGAAATAAATTGAGAATAAACAATATTAGTAGTCAACTCCACACAATGGATTGCAAAAACTTTATCATGTAAAAAAACGGCACAAAAGATGATCATGTAAAAAAAACTTACAAAATTTAAAAAAAAACTATAAATAATCTTTCAATAATGAACAAATATTCTACAAAACGTCTCCTCTTGTGTATTCGCGCAATAAAAACTCATAAAGATAGAATTTTAAATCACTCTTTGTAATGCCTTTCAGGCGTTTTATTCTTAACTTCATTTTGTTCCACAATGATTCGATGTTCTGCGTATGAACGCCATTTTATGGATTAACTAAATGAAGCGAGTGGGTAACAGTGTAATGCTTAAAATTCCTGCTTACTCGAGAATAAGTACGCCACTCATCAGAAATAATATTGGTCCCAGTTAAACAAACCATTCTTATAATTAGAAGTAGTGTCGCTGCATCCCGATTATCCATAATTGTCATGAAGCCTTTAGTTGGAATAAAACTAGTGTCCACTATTCCAAATCCCCAAACTTGTAATTTGGACGATCTTTCTCTGTGATTTTAAGGTTTGTGTGAAAATAGACTTTCATCTATTTGACACATTACGCCTTCACCCCAAACCTTATAGCATTTTCCAAAAAATAATTTTTAATTATTTCTCTTTTTTTTTGGTGGATCGCTATTAGGGCTGGTCTACTGACAGATAAATCTTTTTGAGTTTGATTAATTGATTTTTTATAGAATATGTATAAAGAACTTCTAAAAAAGTTTTGAACTTAATTTTTGAAGAGTTTAAAAAACTTCCTCTTCGAATTCAAATTCTTTTTCTGTATTAAGAACAAGATGTTTTCTCACATTTAAAAATTTGCCCATCTGATTTTTGGTCTTTTTTTTTAGGTTTATGTCATTATTGCAATTAAGACACTCCATTCTTGATGAAAGTAACTGATTTCCTCTTAGAAAAGCAACAATACTTTCAGTACTTCCTGGTAGCAAATTTCTTAACGTTTCTTTGTAATACGTATTCATAAGGGTTTTATATTTATCTATTTTTGAATCCCTTATTATGTAAAAAAAGCGAGCATGTGTGGTTTTTTACATGACCTCAAAAAATTTATTAAGTTGAACAAAATTTGATGCATAATTGTTACAATATTTTTTTGCTATGATCTCTGATTTATCAAATCTAATCACGATTCTCTTCCCTACAAAGAATTTACACAAAGAACCTAATTTTAAATTATAAAATTGGTCAATTATGTTTTTTGTAGTTGTTTCTGATGGCAGTTTAAATTTCATATAATCAAATAATGAAATCAATTTTTTATTTCAAATTTTACTTAACGGAATATCGGCCGAAAGAAAAGAATCAATAAAAATTATATGAAAATCTTTTCCAGAACTTGCCAAAAAACTTTGAGTCAAATTTGTTTCTTTTATTTATTGATACTAAGCTTGCTTGATATTTCTTAGTGCTTTTTGTTTTTCAAGAGAAAAGTTTCTCTAAATATCAACTTTTACACACACATAGAACAAAATAATGAAGAATTTGAACTAAGAACGAATTCTTTAGGATATTTTGCAATGTATTTTTGTATTCTATACGATTCAGATAAAAAAAATCAATCATTTAGTGGGAGGGGATTAAAAAGTTGCAAAAAAGAATAAAAAATTTGCAAAATTTGCTTAAAATACAACTTTCTGCAACTTGGTTACCCTACATATAAAGTCTACTTAAGATATTCATACATTTTAAAACTATATTTTTATAATTTAACTGAGCAATAAATTTTAAATACATTTGAGGTAAATGGAACCATTTTTAGATTCTGTAAAAATTTGAAAGTTATTAAGTTTTTGGAATCATCCAACTATAAGAATGTCATAATTCCTAAATTTTCTATAACATAATTTTAGTCAATTAAACTAAATTTTATAAAATAAAAAAATTAAACTATTTTAAAAAAAATTTATTTCATTACAAACGGTATTTCTCGGTTCCCCCGTATCAAAATACTATAATAAAAAAAAATCTTTAAAATTTAATTAATCTTTTGAAATTAACAACGAATGATGTTATAATTTTTAAATTTTTAGAAAATGAAGAGCTAGCAATAGATTATTTCGTAACAGTTAGACTCATCCGTCCCTATGGGTTTTTTTGTGGGAATGGAGTGTCCATTGTGTACAAAAAACTCAAAAGACCTGTAGCTATTATTTTTGATGCTTACATTACAACTTTTGGAAGAAATTTTTAATCAGAAAGAGAACTTATTTTTAGGATCTCATCTGAGCATTGGACAAATATTAACAATTATGTTTTACTTTACACAAAATGAAATTTCCTTAGCATGAATTAAACGCAAAACCCATATAGTATGTGATGAAAAAGTGGTGAATTTATTGTCATATTGCCGAGAAATATGCGTAAACAACTTTGAAAAATGTCCTCAAATAGTAGATGGTCCAGGAAGCATTTTTGAAGTTGACGAGGCTGTTTTCGTACGGCAAAAATATAACAGAGGAAGACGGGTCAGTTAGCAATGGTGTTTTTTAATGTGAGATGTTCTGTTAAAAGAAGGTGTAGTGATTTGCGTACCTAATAGACAAGGGGAAACAAATATCCCGCTAATACAATAATATGTCCAGGTTGGTTAAATGATTTATTCGGATGGGGCCCGTGTGTATGAATGTCTTCCCAAACTTGGTTACGGACATCTCAGCTGTAATCACAGTATAGGGCAATTTGTAAATTATGAAAACAATGCTACAGTAAATCATGTTGAGAGAATGTGGCAGAAAATCAAACAAGAGTCTAAGGAACGATATGGGACACACAGATCAACTCTTCAAAGTCACATAATTAATTTTATGTGAATTGAAAACTTCGGAAAATCTTTCGAAACTTTTGTTGAGCATATCAAATTATTATAGGTTCTGGAATAAAAATATTATTTTATACTTTAATTTAATTTTAATTATATTAGATATTGTGTTAAAATATAAAAACATTAAATAAAACATAAATTAAATTTTTTTTTATATGTATTTTGATACAGAGGGGGAAAACCGAAAAGTACCACAAACTGATGTTTTTTTATATAAATTTTTCTTAAAGTTCAGCGCACCCATATTGCTTTTTTAAAAATTAATTTACTCTTTGGTTTAATTAGTGTTAACAAAAGAAATTAAACTGTTTTTGTATGTACTAATCAAAAAGAAAACTTCATATTAATATTTTATAGGAGGCTATTCGGATAATTTTTTATAGATTTGATCAAGTTCCAAGTGTAAAAAGACCAAGAAAACAAAATTTTTGATAAAAGCTTGAAAACAGCAAAATGTAGTAGATTTAGAGAAATAGTATATTTCCTTTATCAAATAATTCAATTTTATTATTATAACCTTCAAAAAGTATACTTTTAAGTTATTCGGTTGGTGCGGTTTATTTGACGGCAATAAAAATTTGTATACACCCTCCTGACATGAAAAAATTTTCAACAACAAAAATTGTACAAGAAGAATTGATTTTCACAAAGGACGAATTAAGCTCTATGCTTATTTTTGAAGCACATATCAATGACATCTTTCGCTGTAATGGGAGAGCAACATTTTTGGTGAAAGAAGGAATTTTTATAAATACAGCAAAATGTAGGCGATGTCGTAAAAAAACAATCTTGGGATATAAAAAAAGGAACACATCTCCTGATGGCTTTCACTGGTGTGTAGTAGGGTTGTCGCCAAACAATGAGTATTCGTAATGGCAGTGTTTTTTAGCGATCCCAACTTCCCATAAGAAAACTCTTTTTTATATTGTACAAGTATCTTAACCGTACACCTATGTAAAATATTGCATTTAAATTACAGGTTGATATAGTTACTGTTTCAGAATATGCTGATCTCTTAAAGGAAGACCATCGCTGAATATAAATTTATTAATAATAAGAAACTGGGAGGTTTATATCCTGATGAACTAGTAAGGTCTTAGAAATCGACAAAAGTTAATTTTTAAAAGAAACTATAATTGGGACGCCTCACAGATGTCTAATGGTACATTTGGGGCATTAAAAGAGTATATAAAAAAAGCCTTTATAATACCTCTACCAATTAAAAATATTCCAACTACAGATCGAATTTTCATCCAGGTACTATTATAATAACAGATTAATGTAGCGCTTATTCTTCAGCACTTTCAACAAATAATCATTTTGAACATAGGTTTATAAATCATTCATCCAACTTCTTGGATCTCAACAATCCTACTATTCATAAACAAACCATTAAGGGTTTGTGGTACCGTATGAAAAAGTTTTTACTTAAAGAAAACGACCTCACAAAAGAGCAACAGTCTGAATATCTTCTACAGTTCATTTGTTAGCACAAAAAAAGAAATAAGAAGAGGCTTTAATGTTTCACATTAATTATAACAAATTAATTCTTGATTTTTGTTTATTTTTTTATAAATTTATACTGCCGTTGAATAATCCCAATGCCCTGGAATAACCTGAATACAACAATTTTCTTTCATAAAATATAAAACAAAAAAATTAAAAAATATCAATCATTTTTATTTCTATGACCGTTTTGAAAATTGTACGTCTTTTATGTTGTTTGAGTAGTTTTTAGTTTGTACATAAATTTATCAATAATTATTTATTCCGAGTGAATTTGAATAAAAAAATTGATTTAATATTTTAGATTATCATTGACATTAAAATTTTGTTTACACCAAGCCACCAAAGGATATAAAAAATTTTATATTTTTAGAATTATATTTATGTTTGGAAAATGAAAAAGCTTAATATATAACTTTTAAACAGATTGTTTATATACTGCAGATAGAAAATCCAGAAGTATGTTACTAATAATTCAAGAAAAAGTTATACTTGTTTCAAAAATAGACACAAACAAATAATCCGCAGGAAGTTCATTAAGTAACAAATGATTTATTTATTTAATAATTAAGCAAGCCTACATTTTGTAAGTATAACGGATGTTTATATTAAGATATTTTTGAATGACTAGACATGAATCAAACAAAGGGACATGAAAAACTTTCATTTTTTATATTTTTAATTATAGATAAAAGAAGGTTGCTACCAAAATAAGTTTTATTCGTTTTCAAAGTATTTCTCAGATCTCCATTTATTATTTCAAACGACAAAGATCTAAATAATATCAAATTATACTTCTATTTTATTTATAAACAATATGTCTATCAAAACTACATTTTTTTTATTATTAGATTTTTACAATATTTTATAAATATAAACTTTTTATTGTCATACTTATAATTGATAAAATGATTTATAAATTATGGAAGTAACAAATTAAAAAAATTGTAGCATTTTTTAAAAACCTCTTTAAAAATAATTTTAAATTGATAAAGCATTCTAGTTATAATAAAACTCTACTAGTCTTAAAACTGTAATAAAAATATTCTTAAAAATTTTTTATTTCTCCATCATTTCATTTCCTAATTCAGAGATTAAAAGACCCATAAACCATGCATTATTTAAATTCTCAATTTTCAACCACTCAAAGTAGATTCAATTTTTTGCTTGTTGACACATGAATTATTTGTAATAAAACTATGTTTAGCCGAATGATACACATATTCAAAAATTTTACTAGATTATCTGATCTCTAGTAGTAACTATGTATCACAGATTCAGATCTAAAAAGATTCATAATTATAGACAGTAAACTTATTGCCGAAGTATTCGCAAACCTTTATAAAATTTTTAAAGCTAAGCCAACAGATTTTACATTTAGTTGCTCTTCTATGATAGTGATTTTATTTATGATGGAATTAAACTTTCATATATTTGTTTCAATTCCATCATTTATGAAGAAGCAGTGAATTTCAAGAATAAATTCCCACATCATTTCTGGAAATGCATAATTTTTGTAACAACATGCCAATTAAAGGAAACTACATTCATTACTTCTTCCTGTCATAAATTACTGAACAATTTATTAAAAATTTTATTTAGTTTAGCAATTTTTAGAGTTGACATTTTAAAAATTATACCTAATCTTATTTCGAAATAAGAGTTGTAGTTCCGACAATTTGTGTTGATGCATTTGAACGCTTTCCATTCTTTGGAACGATGGTAATTAACCCAAATCATCAAATTAAGACATACTTTTTATATATTTGTTTTATGGTAAGAAATTAATATAAATAAAAAAACTCATTATTTCTTCCTTTAAAGTTATTATAAGAAATAAATGAATTCCTACTTTATAGTTTTTAATTTCTAGCATGAAGACAAATTATCTGAATTTAATTCGATTTTAACAAAAGTCAATATTGCATTTATTATTTTAATTTATTTTATTTTATAATAAAAAATAATATTAAAATTTAAAACAGAATTCTTTAAATGTTATCAATATAAATATAAGAAATTTATTATTTTAACTTATTTTATAATAAAAAATTAAATATTTTTATAAAAATTATTAATTTTTAATATTTATTTTTTAAATGATTATTCCATTACTGTAATATATTACTTTTATTCATTTTACATTTTATAATAAATATTTCCAAAACAAAAAATAGAAATGTTATTAATATAAATTACTAATTTTGAATATAAAAATAAAGAAAATTTTTAAATTAATTTCATTACCTATATATATTATTTAATTCGTTTACATTTTATAATTAATATTTCTATAATCTAAAATTTAATTATATAAAAAAAATTATTAATTTTATTTATAAATAATAGAATACAATAATTAAATTAATTACATTACTAGAATTTTATATTTTTTTCGATTCATTATGTATTATATTATATAATATTCAATTCAATACAAAAATCCAATTCCAATACAAAAAAGTATTTAATTTTAATATAGAAAAATATCATTTTAATTAATCTTATATAATAATAATTTATTCTTAAATATAAAATTATATTTAATTAAAAAATCTGCTCATTTTTATTAATCGTAAATATAAAAATATATGAGTTTTTCCAATATAGAATATATTATTTAAATTCAATTATAGAATAATAATAATAATTTATTATAAAATATTAGCCTAAATTTTTTCAAAAAAACTCCTTAATTTTATTAATTGAAAATATAAAAATATATGAGTTTTTCCAATATAGAATATATTATTTAAATTAATTTTATTTTATAATAAATAATTGACTGTAAATTATAAAATTATATTTCATTAAAAAATTTGTTTATTGTTATTAATGGTAAATATACAAATATTTACGTTTTTTTTAATAAAGAATATATTATTTAAATTCATTATACATAATTAGGGCAACTTTTGCAACTTTTTGCAACTTTTTTTTTGCACCTTCAATGAGTCCAAATAATTTCAAAATTCAAAGTTTAATACGTTTATATACTTCAAAGTATAAAAATTAATTTTGAATCGGCCCAGAAAACTTGCTATTTTGTTCTCTATGCTGCTGTAAAGTTGATTTTAATCGTAAATATTTTATTGAAAAACATAGAAAGAGCAAAAAACACACAGAAAATATTCTTTTGCTTTGAGAAAAATCTGTTAAAAAACAGACTTTTATCAGTGATCCAAATGAAGAATTCAATTTAAAATTAGTTGATGCACATTTATCAGCAGACATCCCATTTCTAAATTTTGAAACAAGAAATATATTAAAATCGTATAGTCGTATGGATATGAACTTCCATCAGAGTCAACAGCAAGAAAATTGGTTGAAAAGCTCTATGAGTCTAAGCTGAAATCTCTTAAAGAACTATTTTTTTATGAAAAATTGATTATTACACTAGATGAATTAGAAATTAAAAGTAAAAAATACTGCAATACTCTTGCTGGATTATGCAATTCACCACAGAGAATTTTTTTCAATAAATTCAGAAAAAATATAAGAAAATGTCACTTCGTCGATAGTCAATTAAGTGATTTTTAATTCTCATAATAAAATAGATGTTTCATTAGATAATGTGGAATATGTGATTTCTGATTCTGCAACTTATACGTCAAAGGCGGTTGTTGATTTAAAATTAATTTATCCAAATATATTTTCATATAAAATGCTTAGCACATTTAGTTCATAATTGTGCAATGAATATAAAAAAAAACATTTTCCTAATGTAAATGATTTAATTACATCAGTTAAATTTATTACTTAGAAAAATAAAAGAATCCAATCAAAATTTAATGAAATAGGAAAACCACCAGCTGAAATAATTACAAGTTGGTCAAGTTGGTTAAAAGCGACAATGTATTATGCTGAACATCTTCCTCTAGTAAAAAATTATTGATTCGTGTGAACCAGAAGGTATTTTGATGGAAAAAGCAAAGATATCAATAAATTACTCTTCTTTAATATACGAGTTAGTTTAAATCAAAGAATGTTATGAAAATTTAATCCCAATTCTTGAGAAATTTGCAAATTCTTTTTATAATATTAAGACTGGCTATGAAGCTCTGAACAATCTTGATTTTAAATCAGATCCTGCAAGCATTCGAAATTATCTTTAAAAAAGACTTGAAAGCAACGATACAAAAACTTTGGCTTTGATGAATAATCCAAACATAATCCCTTCTAGATATTTGAAGTTAATAAATTGCCCTCCGACATTAATATCAGTCGAAGAGAAGTTTTTCTATGCTTAAAAAACTTCTTGCAAAAGATAGAAATTTCAGTAAAGACAATTTCGTAAAATATTTTTTTTGCTATTATAATTATTAATTGAATTATACGAAAATATTTGATGATTCGAATTCTGATGAAAAAAATATTATCAACAATGATAATTAAAATAATTATCTTATTGCCGTCTATATTTTTTAACTTTTTTTAAAAACATTTTTAAATTTACACAAAAATTGTTACACTTATTTAAAATCGATTTTTTCATTTTTAATTGTTTTTAATTGTTTTTCCAATCTTTAATGATTTTTTTCCTTTTTAAAATCTAATTTTAAATTATTTACTTTTTGCAACTTTTTTTTTTGCAACTTTTAGGTTGCTTTATACATAATACAGGGTTTCCCGCTCTATTTTGACGATGGTTCACGAATTTTGGATATAAAAATAGTAATTTTTAAAAATATATTTTTAGCCCTAATGACGTAAAATAAGACAATTAGTAATCCTGGTAGAGAGAATATAATCTCATTCTATGAAAACCAAATGTCTGTTTACAAGATATCAAATCTCATTAATAGTAAGCGAACGAGTGTTTATGAAGTTATAAATAAGTTTTAAAGAACTGGAATAAAATTTTCTGAAAAATGAGGAAGCAGAAAAGGTCCGAAACTCACAGATGAACAAAAGCTTTTGATTAGATCTTGGGTTGACAACAACTCCACAGTATCTTAAAATAATTTTGATCTGAAGGTTAAAAATGAGCTTTAAGTAGAAATCTCTAAATCAACCATTGCTCGAGTATTAAACTGTTTTCATTACTCATTAAAGCGAGTACATGTTGTTCCTATACGTCAAAACTCCGGCAATATAATTATTCTAAGAAACGCATTTGCTGTTAACTTTTCTCCTCTTCCTGGTGACTATTCAGAAGCCCAGATGAAATTTATTGAAGAAATTAGCTAAAAGTTTCTCTTAGGGCTAATCTAGGAACTTCATTAGCTGGATGCCCGCTATTGTTGAAGTCCTTTTAATAAGATCTAGGAACATTCATATATGCTGTGCTACGAATAAGAATGGGATTGTTTATTATAAGTCAAAGAAAAGAGCATTTAATTAGGACTCTTTTCAAAGTTCAACCGCGATTTAAAGCAAAAGTTGCAGTAATCGGTATCATTAAGGCTATCTTTATCATACATTATGTAAGATTCCACAAATCAATACAAAGTGTTAAACGAAATTTACGATAGCAATTACCGTGCCTTTTACTTGCCACCCTACTCTGCTTTTCTTAATCCGATAGAAAACATGTATAGTAAATGCAAGATGATTACTAATCGTGTCCGTCACATAATGAGTCCGTTTTGTTAAATACATTAAAAACGGTGCTGAATTAGTTTCATCTTAAGACTGCTAAAGTTATTTTAGAAATATATAGCGTTAAATACAGCGCTGTCTAAATGAAGAAGAAATAGTTGATTAAATAGTTTTTTTAAATTTTATTTACTTATTATATTTTTACATTAAGTTTGTAACTATGCATTAAATTATTATTTTTATGCCAAAAATTCGTGAAACTTTGTCCAAAATTTGTGAAACGTTTTCAAAATATAATGGAAAACCCTGTAATAATAATAATTTATTCTAAATTATAAAATTATATTTCATTAAAATTTTTCCTTATTCTAATTAACCGTAAGAAAAAATATGATTTTTTCCAATATATCACATATATTAGTAAAATTCATTTTATATGATAATAATTTATTATAAAATAATAACCTAAATTTCTTCAAATAAACTCCTTAATTTTATTAATTTAAAATAAAAAAATATCGGAGTTTTTCCAAAATAAAATATACTAGTAAAATTCATTTTATATAATAATAATTTATTATAAAATATAAAATAGATTTGGTATAAAAACTTTTTATTTTTATTCATCTTTCATATAATAAATATACAATGTTTTTTCCATTATAGAATATATTATTTAAATTGATTTTATATTATATAATAATAATTTAATCTAAATCAGAGGTGTCCAAACTTTTTGATTCGCGGGCCATTTTGGCGATTTAATATGTCAGTGGGGCCAATCATTGTACATATTTAAGTTAAAAAAAATTTTAAT
>CAKKLC010003078.1:5861-17742 GCA_918559645.1 Ceratonova shasta | reverse complement strand
CAAAAAGATTTTTCTTTATTTCACTTTTTAAATTATTTAATTTTTATTTAATTTTTTTTATTTTTTTGGGTGCCTTATACTAGACCGTCGCCATTTGGTATATG
Source organism: Ceratonova shasta (assembly GCA_918559645.1). Taxonomy (NCBI): domain Eukaryota; kingdom Metazoa; phylum Cnidaria; class Myxozoa; order Bivalvulida; family Ceratomyxidae; genus Ceratonova; species Ceratonova shasta. The sequence goes on along the minus strand of CAKKLC010003078.1, from coordinate 17,638 downwards.
CAAATTGTTCGCAGTTTTTGAAAATTTTAAAAGCATCCCCTTAAATGCTAAGAAATTCAACTAAAGGAATCTTGTAACTATAAAAAAATTATAAATTGAGAATTTTTGGGCTTTAACTATATCAGAGAAATTTCTCACTAAAAATTTCTGATTTATATGATGCGAAATCTTCTTAGTCGGCTTAGTTGAATTCGCCAATAATATTTTACGTACCAACTGTGATGATGGCTCTAGAATTTCTTATGTAAAAATAATACAATATTCAGATAGTTTTTTTCTAGATGAGTAAGATATTGTATTTGTTTTATATACTATTCGAAATAATAGTTTATTTAAAGGAAGGAAACTTATGAAGAAAATGTGCCTAAGTAAAAATTTATTTTACAAAAAAATTACGCGTTACGAAATTAAACGAATTTGAAGATTATGGAACAAAATCAAGTGCAGAAAAATTATTAAACTACTGTCACGAACAAAAATTGCTGAGACAAAATAAAATGTTAAATTTGTAAACTATTAATGAAGAATGAAAAAAAAAGAGTTGTTTTATCAAAATATAGAGTTGGCGGTGTTACAAAAAAAAACGTTTATCAAGATATAAAAGAACTCCTATATTAGCAAATTCATTTTTTAGCGATTTAAAGGAAGTTTCAGTGTTAACCTGAGGGTTTTGGCCAGAATAGCTGTAAACATCTTTGTTATAGTATTATAACGAATTTGAGAATAAGCAGCCCAACCTACAGAAAGATTGTTAATAAGTTATTTGTTTTAACGAAAAAAAGATAACAATGAAATGCACAAATTTGGAGGATGAATTGAATTGTCGAGGTTGACTATACTATGCTAAATTATAAGTTCAAAAGTCATTGTGCACGCTCCTCAGCAAACAAAACTAACGCGATATGCATTGTTGAGCTTAATCATTTGAGCAGAGCTATTTAAAATGTAAGAGCTAAAGTGATCTCAGACAAAAATGTTTCTACACTTGTTCCAAATATAATTAAAGGTGTTCAAGAATTTTCAAATATCCACACCAATGAATTTAAAAGTTATCTTGCATTTAGGACATTTAATTCTACTTACTTTACAGTTTGTCGTAAGTATGAATTCGTTTACTCTATAACGAATGTAAAAACACACGCCGTTGGGAGTTTCATCAATGAACTAAAATATCGGATTAAGTTGAGAAAGTCAATAAAAACCAATTTATCATGAAATTTTTGGTCTGAATTTGTTTGGCTTTGGTATAACAAGTTTGATTTTTTGAAAAACCTAATTCTTTTAATTGAATTTTAGTTTTTAATTTTATTGATTTTTTTTGTATTTTTTTCACTGATAGCTTTTTGGTATTTAATTTTCACTGATTCCAAAAGGTTTCTAATTATGTACAAATACATAAAAAGATCGTAATATGAAGATATATCCTACGAGCTACAAAATCATAGAGATAAATTTTCAGTGTATGCTAAGCTGGCAAGAGAAGCTATTTTTGACGATTTAGTAAGTAGAAGTGGAAGGATAGGCCAAATTTAACAAAGATGGATCTAGAATAATTGTCGTATTTAATAAGAGTCTGCTTTTTAAACGAAATATTTAATGTAGACAGCTAAATGACAGTCAATTGTATGTCGCTAGAATAGAGAAATGCTATAAAAGACCTATAACATGCAAGTACTAAAAAGAACCCCGAAAACGATGAGAAGCACGATTTAAAATAATATTCTTTAGAGAAAAAGCATTATCACAGACCAATGGCGGTCCTATTATGCGGATTTAAGAGAAGAGCCTGACTTTTAGTATAGTAATGTTAAATATTTTATAAATTTTGAGAATCCATAATATCCTATAGTCTACACAAGCTTATTAAGTGACATTGGGTATTTAAAGCAATTTTTATCCGAAAATAATGGCTTGTTTAAAATGCTTTTTCTGAGTATTTCATTCAGTTTATTATAGATATATAAACTAAAGGAATAAAATTAGAACATTGTATAAAACCTTATATTAATAACCTATTTTATTTTTTGTAATTTATTTTTATAAGAACCAATAAATAATCCACATGCAGCTTTTATTTAATTAGTAAATTTTTATTACTTTAAATTTTGAATTTTTCGCCTGTTGTTAAAACATTTAAATTTATCGAAATTGATTGTATAATTTTTTGTGTATAAAAGAGCTTGTTTTTGTTAATAATAGTTATTTAAGATGGACAAGTTTCATTTATCATTTAAAACAAGATAAAAAGTAAGCAACATCGGCATTAGATTTTTGGACATTCATTATTTAGGAGTTCTAGAACCTTCTACGAAATTTTTATTATAAAACACATTGTCGCTTATAAGCCAAAATTATACAAATATTTTTAATTGTGTATTATTAAATGTTTTAAAAGTTTTTATACACAACAGTTTTAGATCAACACGTAATCCCCCTTAAGTTAACAACAAAAATATAAAAAAAGAAGCAAGAAGTTATAATCTAATTAAATGAATTATTTTTTCGAAATTTTCTCCTAAAATATTTGTTTTAAACATAAATTCGTTTAAAAATTTGGTAATTGATTCTTTATATAATCCTTTCATCTGTTTGATAAATATTTTAATTCTACTCCATATAGACTCGATCATTTGTATATTGGCAAATTTTTCGGGATCAATAAAATTTTGATTATGGTTAACCATGGAGTGATCGTAAAAGATTTAAGAAAGTCTACCGTATATACTCCAACTATCTTTAAATATAATAGACTCTGTATAGCAAATTTCTCGCACTATAGGTTTTAGAGTGTTTGCTTTGCGATCAGTCACTACCTGTAATAATACCTTTGTTAGAGAATAGAAGGTTTCTGCAATTACGAAAAGCCAGACTTCGATATCTGGATGTTTTCCTACATGGTTCTTTGGTTTATGATAAAAAAAAGACTTTTGTCTATTTCGCATATTACATATTCCTAGACTTATTGGGTTCAATTATAAATATTTAAAACAAAGTGCAAAAACTTGCAAAATTATCCGTTGAAAAGTGTCATGAGAGCAGCTTACTTCTGTTAGAATAAGATGCTTGGGTTTTGTTAAAAAAATCCATAATATTATGGTAATCTCACAAAGTGAAATATCACAAAGTGAGATGTTGAACCCATAGAAAAATGTATTTTTGCGCAAGAAAATGTATTTTTTGTAATTTGTGTATGGCATGCTCACACAATCTTTATTTCGTGTAAACCTCGCTAACTTTATCCTCAAGTTGATATTAAAAGTATTTTTTCTGTAGAATGACACCGTTTACCTCCTCCAAAATGATATTACGTTCTCATTAGACAGTTCTGCCTTTGAAACTTTTTGTTGCACGAGAATCAGAATAATTTATTTTTATTTTTTATACAATAATTAAAAATGTATAAAATTAACCTTAATTATAAACAATTGTGTATTAATCCACAGTTTGATACCTAGATCCTCTTTTATAAATTTACATCAATGTATTGGTAATTTAATTAATTTGAGTTATTATTGTTTAAAACGCTGATATTAAATTAATTAATATTGTTACATATACTTAAATAATATGAGTCGTGCTCCTAAACTTAATACAATAAAATTCGTACCTTTTTCAATCACCAGGAAATAAAAATAAATTTTGAATACGTTAACATTCAACCCAATTACCAACTTATAATGGTAAAAGAATAAAATATATTATTATATTTTATTGATCTTATTAGTAATTTATTAATTAAGAAAATATAATATACCTGAGGTATTATTAAAAGACATAAAACATATAAAGGTACATGTTTGAATCATACAAAAAGAATAGATATTTAAGATGAATTTTTTGAGTTAGTCATATTAAAAAATTTTTCATTATAAATAATAGTTAAGGCTTATAAAAGATGACTAAACTAACAATTTAACAATCAATTAATTTTTTTTTCTCAAGTAGGGAAAAATCCAGTTGATGCGGAAAGTAAAATTTAATACTTTACAAAAAATGTGCTTCCTTATTGAAGTAAATTTTATGTATGCACTACATGAAAAATTTATGCACAGACATCCAAAACCATCTTTCACTTTTTAGTATTTTTTTAATATCAAAGAAGTTTCGGACGAACTAATAGTAATTCCAAATTTTAGAAGATTTTGCTGCTTTAAAAAAGAAATAAGAGATTCGTGATTCATTCTGATTAGTTTTATTTCAACACTCGTCCATACTCATGTTAGTTTTTTTTATAATTTTTATTTAAAGTTTTGGCGGGAAAATATAAAAAAAAATCTCCCAACTTGTTGTAAAAAATCCAGTTTATCCTAATTTAATTATAAAAACCAGATATTCATCCATCCAGAAAAACTTATTTCCTTTAGTTATTTCTTTAAAATAAATTGAAAGATTTTAAATTTTCAACAAATTTAATTATCCATATATTTTGTGGTAATTTAATTTAGAAGTTATTAGGAATTTTTTTGAAATTCTTACATCCAATGAATAAATATTTTAAAACCATATTAGTAAAATTGTTATTAGGACACGGCATCAGCTACTCCTACAGCTAATACTTAAAATAATTAAAACTTGAATAAACTATTGATAAATTATTAACTAAGATTTTTAATCTCAAAATAAAAATTATTAAATCTAGTTAATTAAAAGGATGAAAAATTCATACCTTTAAACGAAGATTTTTACTACCATTAAGAGAATGATTTTGTGATCATTTATACGCATGCTCTTTTAATTGCAAAAAAACATGTCATTTAATAATTTTTTATCAAAATGTTTTATGGTTAAGGGAGATAAATGGGATGATGTTATGTATGCCTATAAAAGTTTAAATAAAGTGTTGATGGATGAAGGATTGTTGAAAAAAATGCAAAATATAATTTAGTACATTTTTGTTATTAAATTAAGTCATGAGAGAAATAGTGAAAAAAAGAGACGAGTTGCATACGAAAGAGCACATTTTAAATACGGACGTTTATTACAAAAGAAACTTGAATTTTTAGAAAAAATTACCTCCAAAACAAGTCCGTGGAGTTTGTAGAATTATTTAAAAATTTATTTTTAAAATAGATAAATTATCATTCCAAATATATTTATCTGTAAATAAAAGTTTTTTAATATAATTTTAGTTATTTTTAAATATATTATTGAATGTAGTACTCATGGACAATATGAAATTTTGATTAAAATTTGTAACAAAAAATTGAGAAATATTTTGATAAAACAGGTTTGAATTCTTGTATACACTAGTTATTTTCGATTAGATTTTTGTTTCTTTACTAATTGTTATTCTAACATAAAATACATATACCATAGTATGATATTTCTTATACATTTTTTGAAAACCTAAATATTTTTATCTAAAAAATTGCATTTGAAATATTACAAGAATCAAATTTGTAACAGCTAGTTATTTATTTAAATATTCAATATCAATTTATATAATAGATAACTACGCTCTTTTAAAATGTACTTTATTTATAATTAAATAAATGTTTTTGATGATTATGTATAATTATGATTTTTATAGGTTGTAGAATATTAAAAAATTCTTCACTTTTATAAAATAAAAGTAATCTCTTGTTACATAAAATACTGTTCATCGTAAACTCTATTGCTTTAACAAATAGGGATTATTCAATTATAATCATGATTTCTGAACTAACAAATAAAAATCAAATTATTACATAATAAATACCTTTTTCCTTTTAAAGAAATTTTTAATTATCATTATCTAAATATAAATTATATAAAACACTTTAAAACTAATGAACAAGAAAAAAACTTATGAATTGTCCCGTATCAGTAGATGGATATTATAAAAGATTATTAGGCCATCCATAAAATATTTGTACATAAGTTTGCTTATATAATACAAATATGCACATATATCATTATAATTTAAACGTATCGATTTGTGTAAACAAAAATTGTTTTCTAAACGAAGCATTCTTTTTAATAGCGTTTTCTTATTCATCTAAATCAACAAAATTCATTTAAAGTCAATTATAAGTTTGTAACTAGAAAGATTATTTTATATCTAATTGAAGCTTTAAATTATCAAATTATAACCCTAATTTTTTGCATTACTTAATGGTAAATTTTTATTTATTAATAATAGCTGTATCAAGTTGCTTAATGAAATAATTCTGTCTATAGGATCTGGTTATTCAATTTACAACTTTCTATGAGAACACAGTACTTTATAGGATATACAGTCAGACCTTGGTTTTTGCATGAACCCCGTTTTTTGTATATTTCAATATTTTCGCAATAAACATCAATAAAACATAAAACATGTCCAAACCTAAAAAAGTAAACAAACCACTCACTCTAAAACAAAAACGCAAAATTCTGCAAAAAATAGAAAAAAAAACACATAATCAAAAGAACTTTTACTTTTGTATGAAGGTAATCAATCAACAACACACAGAATATTTAAAAAAAAATTAAAATTCATTAATCGGTATGTGCGTAAAATTTAGTGTTTTTGGAAAATTTGGATGTTTTTGGAAAAATTTGGTGTTTGGAAAAAATTGATGTTTTTGATTTTTTTTTGAATCTTAAAAGAATAGGTTTTTTAATAAATTTTTTTATTCTAATTTTTAATAAATTTTTTAATCATTAAATTTATTTTCTCTTAGTGTATAACTAACTAACTCATTCATTCTTTCTCTTCTAGGAATCTTATATTCCCATAAAAATTGAATTAATAAATGTAATCTTTGTTTCAGACTCATTCCTTTTTTTTGGATAAGAAATATTTGGACCTTGCCCACAATCCTTCGATATTCTGTGTATGTACTGATGGGTCGTTTGGGTCAACGAAATTCAAACTGTGATTAATAAATGAATGATCTAAATTATTATTAGAATCCCCAATTGCCCTACCATAGGCTCTCCGACCATCTGTAACAACTAAAGTTCCTGGTTGAATATGCATTTCCAAGACTAAACCTATTGTCCTTGCATTCCTATTTGAAACAGGAATCATGATGCATTTTCTGGTGCCTCTTTCTATTCCACCAATGTACCATTGTTGGTTTAACACTCTCCCCTATTATATTTCCTTTTAAAAAGACAGATTCATCAACCTCAACAATTCTCCTTTCCCCGTTTTCATCAATCCCACAAATCTATATATTTCTGTTCTCACATCATCGAAAATAACTTCTCTTAAAAAATCAAAAAGAGAACCCAATGTTTTCCTGTTTATATTAAATTCTTCAGAAATGTCTTGAATTTCTTCGTTTTTTTGAAATATTTTAGTAAAATAATCAGAATTTGATTAAGTTTAATATTACTCTCCGCAAAGAAGGAGTTGTTAACAACAGACAAAAATTTTCTGCAGGGAAGAATACACATCCATACAAAAGGCGATTTTTTAACTTTTTTAATCAGAAGAGACATTTGAAAAAAGCAATGAACACAAACCATGCTATTTTTGACAACCTTAAGCCTGGCTAAGAATTCAATCGTACTCTATGCTGAAGTACAATTTCTTCTGATAAAATCTTCACTAAAACCAAAAGACATTATATCCTCTTTGGTATAAAAAAGACCTCTTCTACAATCTTAGTTCTTCTAAATCTAACCATGGTTTTTAAAAATTAATTTTTAAAAAATAAACTTTAATATTTTAAAATTATTTTAATTATCAAAAACATCAATTTTTTCAAAAAACACCAAATTTTACGCATATACCCATCAATCTTGATAATTTTATAGAAGATAACCATAATTTCAGGGCTGGAAAACACGATAATCTGGAAATTCTTCTTGTAAAGCATATTAAACATCCAAGAGCCGAAAATTTCCCAATATCTAAGTATATTATTATACAATCGGCATTAAAAATAGCCAAAGAATTGAATATTAAGAATTTTAAGGCTTCTAATGGATGGTTTGAGCGTTTAAAATCTAGGAAGAATATTGGTAGCTATAAATAGTCCGGTGAATCAGAGAAAGTCGACAAGAAAGTAGTTTAAATGTGGGAACAGAGTACTATTTCTAGTCTTCTTTCTCGATTTGACCCATCTGACATTTAAAATGCGGATGAAACGGTTATTTTTTAAACTTTCACCATCAAACACATACAATGATAAGGGTGCATCAAATAAAACAAAAAGAAACAGCAAAAAAAGAATTACTCTCTTGTTGTGTACAAATATGACGGGAGACTTCAAAATAAAGCCACATTTAATCGGAAACTCAAGAAAACCGAGATGTTTGAATGATATCAAGAATTCGCCAGTAAAATATTTTGGAAACACGTCGCCTAGATGACATCGTATATTTTTGATGAATTTCTAAAAATCTTAATCTACATCAACGGAAAAAATCGAAGAAAGGGTGCTTAATTATCGATAACGCTTCAGTTCATAAAATATTGAAGGCGGCAAAATTCATTATGCTAGAAATTATTTTCCTTCCGCCAAATACAACAGGCGTTTTACAACTATTAGATAAAGGAATAATCCGCAGTTTTAAATGTCTTTATAAAAAATATCTACTTAGATCATTAATCCACAATTTTTAAATGAAAGAAAAAGTTCAAATAGATCTAAGAAAATCCATATTTTTAATAAAAAATTCGTGGGATTCTTCGCAGACAAAAACAATTGAAAATTGCTATAATAATTCATTTAAGAATGGTAAAGAGGAAGAAATTATACTAGAAAAAAATAATTAAGTAAAAGAAAAAGAAAACATATTTACAGAAATAATTAATTATCCTACACTTTTAGATGAAATAGATGAGTCAATGAAAAAACGAAGATTTACTAGAAGCACCAAACATTGAAACACTTATAGATTCATATAAAGAGCATTTTGATCAGGAAATACATCAGGATAAAAAAGTGAGGAAAAAACCAATCAAATAAAAATAGAAGAAGCGGTCAAAGTATTGAGATTATTAAATAAACTTATTCTCTCAAAACGAACAGACAGATGGAAATTATTTAAAAAAATATAAGAGAACTTGAAAAATCAATTTATCAGATTAGGAAAAGAAAGAGTAAATAGAAAACACTATTTGACTTCAATTTTACAATAAAAAATTAATTATTTCCAATTTTTTGTTTTTTGCATATTATCTTAGAAAACCAAAACATGCAAAAAACGGGGTCTCACTGTATATAAATTCAATGATTTAAATATTAAAATTAAAAACTAATTCAATTTTTTATTGATAAATTTTTTACATTTTTAGCAAATAACTGATAGTATTTTCCTGTATTTTACATTCATTATAAAATAAATTTTGTTTAAACTTTATGAATGATTAAATAACTAAGATTAAAATAAAATAAAAGGATGATAAAGTTTAGAGAAACTATTATATTTCTTCATTTTTCCAGGAACTAATTATTGTATTTAATTTCATTATTTTTATTTTAAGTGTATTTTTAATGATAGTGTATCTATTTAAAACAATTTTTTCTAACCAATAAAATCATGGATATTCTTAAGATAAGACAAATATATTAAGTTTGCGGAGGTTTTGCATTTTTCCCCAGGAGTGAAAAAGCAATAGGTTTAAATAATAATTCTAGCGCTTATGAGAGCGTTTTTATAGCCATATAATAAAACCAATTCTTAATAATAATATTTTAGCTGTTATTCAGTATTTCCAAAAGCACGGAGTACTTAAACGTATTGATGTTTGCTTAAAATGTAAATCTATAACATCCTTTTTGGAAAAATAAACTTAATAAAGATGAGCGTGCATTTATGTGCATAACAACAAATTGTCTAGATTATATAAAACATTTTTCAATTAGATATGGTAGTATTTTTTTACGTTATCGATTTTACTTAAAAACAGGATTAAAATTATTTAGGAAATGCTGTTTGAGTCTTAAGATGTTGATACTAGACGTGAAATAAATATTGAAACCCCATACTCTATTTGATTTTTTTTATGATCTGAGATTTCTTTGTCTTAATTATTACAGAATTTTCCAATATCAATAACGGGACTAGCTGTTGTTGTTCAACTTGACAAAAGTATGTTTAGGCATAAAGCTAAACATCATCGTGGACGCTAAACTGACTATGAAATTTGAGTCCTTTGTATCGCAGATACTAGCTTTGAACCTTCTAAAATCTATTTGCAAATTATTTAAAATCGTTCCGCAGTAACATTTATACCAATAATACGCCGTGTATGTCGTAGGGGATCAATAATACATAAGAACCAATGGCTTGTATACAAAAATATTAGCAAAATTGATTACATTCATCGTACGGTCAATCATTTATTATTTTTTGTTGTCTCAATGACTTTAGTACACACGCAAAATATTGAAAGTCAATGGAATCAACTTAAAAATATAATTAAAACGGAATAATTGGACAAAAACTTCATTTATATCGTAAAGAATGCATGTGTAAAAACAATGTTTTGCAAAAAAACTGTTTAGTGATAAATTTAATTAAACTTTAATTTTTCTCAAGTTAAAGTTTTTTATTTTTATATATTAAAAAATCTGTGAAGCGAGGTGGAAAACCGCAATAGGATTGCTTGACGAAAGATCCAAAAACTTCAAATTTGCCCTTAAAAAAGTACAAAAATATATGTGTGTAGAAAACAATTTGATACTTGATTTAATGGTGTTATTTCAACAAATTCCATTAAAAATTAACAAGCTTAAAAAAATAATATATTTTAAATTTGACTTTTATAAATAGAAAAACAAAATTAACATAAAATTAATATTAACAAAATATTTAATATAAATATTATTAACAAAATACCAGCATTTTATCGCCGGAAACCCAAAATAATTTCATTAGTTTAATAACTTAAAATTGAATGATTGACTATTTAATCTATCTTCGAAAAGTAGAAAAACCATAATTGAAATTTTTTTCTAATATTTTAGATTGAAATGTATGAAAAATTTTTAGATAGATTTTTTTATGAACAAAATGATAACAAATACACTCTTTAAGTTTAGACAATTTAAATAATTTTATATTAAAATTGATTTAAAACATAATTCTTAAGATTAGAAACTTAAAAAATTTTATTCAAAATTATAATGAAAGAAAAATATGTATTTTTTGCATGAAATAATGTAAGTAAACCATACTGATGCTTATAATAGTGAATCATTTGGAAATTTGTGTATAAAATAAAATAAAAATTTGATTTCTACAATTAATTTCTCTTAAATAAAAAAACATTGATGGGAAAATCTAAAAATAATAAATTATAGTATTCAAAGTGGGAAATGTTATTTTAAGTATATTTTTATAGTTAATAATTACAATATTAGGAAATTATTGATGATTTACTTTCAAATAATAAACTGAAGTATTTCAAGTATTAGTAGTAGGCAAATTTGTTTTAATTTCTACATGAAATCTTTTAATACACCATATATTTTTTTTCCTTTTATATAATGATCAAAATGACTTTTTTTATTATCAAGAAAACATCATTTAATTAGAATATTCAAAATAGTTATTAAAATTAGTGATGTTTTTTTAAATATAGCTCAATAATTAACAAAATTTAAAATATTCTAATTATTTAAAATAAAATTTATTAGTTTGCCCGTACACTAAAAATGAAGATTTCAAATGGCTTAAAAAAGGAAAAAATTGAATACAACGGTAGTGAAATAATATAAGCCAAATTATAACAATTATTTTAAATTTATGGCATTTGTAGCACTTTTTAATTCCTGTTTCATATCTAATCAAAGAACTTAATTTAATCATATTAAATATTGTCTTTATTTTAAAAGGGAATTGATATGATAACT
>CAKKLC010003058.1:9897-28718 GCA_918559645.1 Ceratonova shasta | reverse complement strand
TTATGTTGTGGATATATTGAATATTAACCTTAAAATAAAGTTTTTATTTGGAGAGTATTATTCATTTGGGTATTATATAAGATGTTTTATGTGTGGATGAATTGAATATTAACTTTAGAAATAAAGCTTTTATTTGAGAATAATGTTTAGTTGGGTATTATATAAGATGTTTTATGTTGTGGATATATTGAATATTAACCTTAAAATAAAGTTTTTATTTTTAGATTAATGTTCATTTGGGTATTATATAAGAAGTTTTATGTTGTGGATATAATTGAATATTAACTTTAGAAATAAAGCTTTTATTTGAGAGTCATGTTTACTTGGTTATTATATAAGATGTTTTATGTTTTGGATATAATTGAATATTAACCTTAGAAATAAAGCTTTTATTTGAGAGTAATGTTTACTTGGGTATTATATAAGATGTTTTATGTTGTGGATATAATTGAATATTAACCTTAAAATAAAGTTTTTTTTAGAGTAATGTTTATTTGGGTATTATATAAGATGTTTTATGTTGTGGATATATTAAATATTAACTTTAAAAATAAAGTTTTTATTTGAGAGTAATGTTTACTTGGGTATTATATAAGATGTTTTATGTTGTGTATATAATTGAATATTAACTTTAGAAATAAAGCTTTTATTTGAGAGTAATGTTTAGTTGGGTATTATATAAGATGTTTTATGTTGTGGATATATTGAATATTAACTTTAAAATAAAGTTTTTATTTGGAGAGTATTATTCATTTGGGTATTATATAAGATGTTTTATGTTGTGGATATATTAAATATTAACCTTAAAATAAAGCTTTTATTTGAGAGTAATGTTCATTTGGGTATTATATAAGATGTTTTATGTTGTGGATATATTGAATATTAACTTTAAAAATAAAGTTTTTATTTAGACAATAATGTTCATTTGGGTAGTATATTAGATGTTGTATCATGTGGATATATTAAATATTAAGTTTAAAAATAAATTTTTTCCTATAAATATTATTAATATCAACTATAAAAGATAAAGCTTATTTTAGACCCATGCTTCACAATTAATAATAAACACATTGTGCGACCGTTTTGCCCTGTATTCATTTACTTTATATACTTTTGTTCTATTGTTGATAAAATAATGCAAATCACAGATTGTTTTGTCATCATTAATAATTATTTTTTAATTGATATTTCTGATAATAATCATTGTCAATTTAGAAAGAATGTATCTAGGTATTATATAAGACCTATTTTTTTTAAAATAAGAGCATTTTAACTAATACTATTCAATTTGAACTTTTTAACAATGTTTCTTTCAAATAAATACTAAAATTATTCCAAAACTAATCAGACTAATTCTCAATGTAAAATCGTATATCTATTTTTATTATCAAATTTTGATGATAAATCCTTTTGAACCCGATTTAAGCTCTTTAAATGTAGTTTTGATGAACTGAACTGATTTATAAAATAGAGCTGATAAAGAAATAATCATATGTTGATTTTAAATATAAATAAAATATTTTTTTTCTTGGAAATTCTTATAAATATTCATTAAGAATCATTTTTTTTTATAATAAACATTTATAGTTTTACAACAAATATTCAAAATTATGATTTCATTGAGTCAAATTTAAAGGTTTTATCAGGAATCTTTATTAATTATTTCTTTGTGTAATTTTTTAAATATACCTTTTATGAGATTTTTCAAGAAATTGATATGAATATTGATTTAACTTTTTTTATCTGTGAAAATTAAAAACCAAATTATGAAGAAGGATCAAGACTGAAGTTTAAGAAAGTACAACTGTTTATAAATGTTTAGAAATTAACAAAATCGGAATTTATTTTAAATATAAGCCGAATTTCATGCAGGAAGTATATTGGATTATGTAATACTAGTTGCATCTCTACTGTAATAACTAGGGGACCCAGAATTATGCAAATATTGTGCAAAATAAAGTGGAATTATGAAAATTATGCAAAAAATTTAAACAGAAATTATGGAAATTATGGAAAAAAAAATTTCCTGAATTTAACCATTTTTAATCCTCTTCCTCCTTGATTTCTTTCCGGTTCGAATTTGTGTTGTAATAAAATATGAAATAAGACTCAAGATTTTCTGCTGCGAAATTTCTATCAACCCTCAACATTCTTTTGAGCATTGAAAAGCTCCTTTCTACTGCCATAGAAGTTGAAAGGCAATTAAATAGATGAATATATATTAATAGGTCAATTTTTGTATTTTTTAACTTACAAATATCTTTTATATCTCCTTCTTGAAGTCTCTTCGCAATATAACTAGACAAGTCTATTAAGTTAAGTTCAAATCTTATTATATCTAGTTTTTTAAAGGCATTATTTAACAATAATGATTCACTTTCTAATTCATCCATAATGCATTCTTAAATTCTCATATAATAATTTATCTCAACCAAATCATCAAAATTTTTAGATAAAACAATGGAAGTTTGGCTTCCTTTATTAAAATTTCATTATCTTCCATATTTTATACTATATTCCGTATTTTAACAAAATTTTTTGAATAGAATATAGCTGCACGAAGCCAACTACTTCATCTAGTCACAATAACATCTGGTATTTTACCAATTTGTTCAAAAAGGCGTATATTCTGTGCATTTTTAAAAGTTATTATTTTCATAGAACTAATTAAATTATCAACTCTGTAATAATGCCCTATAAGGCGCATCGAACAATTATGTATAATATGGGCCATACATAATATATGAAATAAGTTCCAAATATTTTTTTTTATTTTCCCAGCCTTCTTAATATATCTTACTGCATCAGTAATAAAGAGGATCATGTAAGAATATTCAATTTCATATTCTCCCAGGCAGTCCATAATTTTTCTGATACTATTGTAGAATTTATACTGAACTCTATTAAAAAAACCTTAAATAAAAATATTTTTTTCGGAATTTCAATGAGCAGCCATGATATTGAGGTCTTTTTTTCATGTTTTCTGGCATATTCTTTGATTATTTGTTTAAAATATGAGTTATTATTGTGGTCTCAGATGGCAATTTGAATCCAATTTGATCAAAAATATATATTAAATCAGGATTTTTAAGCTTCTTCAATGGTATATCACATGAGATTAGTAATCGAGTGATATTTAAAAAAAGAACTTTTTGGGCTCTTAAGGAATCTTTGGGAATCATTTTTATTATCTTTACTTAATTTTTTGTTCCATTCATGTGTTTTTTAGATTTTATATGGCTATCTACAACAGATTTTTGATCAAGATTTACTTCTACTGCGCATAGATTTTAATCAATATTGCAATTTACAGATAGTGTGAATTCGTTCCTATGCTGGTGAAAATATTTTTGGGTTTTCCGTTCTTTTTGATAATTTTTGATGGTTTTCATGTTTTAATAGATTTGCATAATTTTTTATCCAAAAAAAATGAAAATTATGCAAATAAAAATTTCATGCAAATTTATGCAAATAAAAATTTCATGCAAAATTATGCAATTTTCAAATTTTGGTCCCCCTAGTAATAACAAATAAAAATTTAGTTTAAATAAACACATAAATAGAGCTTTTCTGCTGAAATGTTATAGAAATTGTTTTTTTTTTACTTTCTTCAACTTAAAATAGTGTTTATATGTCCCTAATATGTTAAAATCAAATCTCAGAAATAATAAAATTTAATATGTTGCAAATAGTTCAGCAACAATTTTTAATATATATTTTCGATAACCTGGTAAGATTTTAAAATGGGTAACTGAATTTCATTTATTTATTAATTAAAACTACTTATATACATCATTACAAGGAAATACAATTGTAGATGATTTTATAATGGATTTTAGTCGATAAAGAGAGTAATCATTCATTGATAATTTATTTATTTATTAGTTTTTCAAAATTTCTTACCATTTTTTTGTAGGATAATAGTACATTCATTAAAATTAACTTCTTAAGCTAATTTGTAATCTGATTTATCAATTTTTATGTTATAATCATTTATTATATTTAAATTTTTTTGTAGGATAATAGCACATGAATTAAAATGAACTTCTATAAAGAATTTGAAATCTGATATTTCAATTTTTATGTTATAATCATTAATTATATTTTAATGTTTTTTTTAGGATAATAGCACATTCATTAAAATTAACTTCTTAAGCTAATTTGAAATCTGATTTATCAATTTTTATGTTATAATCATAAATTATATTTTAATGTTTTTTGTGGGATAATAGCACATTCATTAAAATTAACTTTTTTAAATAATTTGAAATCTGACATCAATTTTTTTGTATTAATCATTAATTATATATAAAAAAATATTTTTGTAGGATAATAGCACATTAATTAAAACTAACCTATTTTAATAATTTTGAACTCTGGTATATCGATTTTTTTGAATTAATCATTCATTATGTTTTTAATGTTTTCTGAAGGATAATAGCATATTAATAAAAACTAACCTGTTTAAATAATTTAAACTCTGGTATATCGATTTTTTTGTATTAATCATTCATTATGTTTTAATGTTTCTTGTATGATAATAGCACATTAATTAAAACTAACCTGTTTTAATAATTTTGAACTCTGGTATATCGATTTTTTTGTATTAATCAATCAATATGTTTTAATATTTTCTGTAGGATAATAGTATATTATTTAAAACTAACCTGTTTGAAAAATTTAAACTATGGTACATCCATTTTTTTTTTATTAAAATAAATTATATTTTAATGTTTTTTTTAGAATAATAGTACATTAATTAAAACAAACTGTTTAAATAATTTGAACTCTGGTATATCGATTTTTTTGTATAAATCATTCAGTATGTTTTAATTTTTTTTGTAGGATAATAGCACATTCATTAAAATTAACTTGTTTGAATAATTTGAAATCTGACACATTAATTTTTTTGTTACAAACATTAATTATATCTTTGCAGTTTCTTACGGTAATAGCACATTAATTAAAATTAACCTGTTTTAATAATTTTGAACTCTGGTATTTCGATTTTTTTGTTATAATCTTTAATTATATTTTAATGTTTTTTGTACAATAATAGCACATTCATTAAAATTTACGGATCAACCAATATCGACGATCAGCCTGATCCACGATAAAGAAATATTTTTTTTATTAAAAACCTTCATAGAGAATAATTTGGAAGAAATAAGTGGTATGACTAAAATTAATTTTGTTAACTAATTATACAAAATCGACAAATTGCTGGCGAATTTAAATGTGAACATTGTCAGAATTATATGCTGCTTAAAGAAAGAAGCACAGTAATTGATCACTTTGTATGGAGGTGCTGTAATATAATTTGTTTTTTTGTAGATCCTTTTAAAACTATAAGAGCTGGTTCATTTATGTCTTCTTTTAAGAATAACGGTCAAGCTATTTCAAAGCATTTATTCTACTAAGCAAATTTTACCAAGCAATCTGATATTTTAAAAATATGTGTCAAAAAATTAACAATTGACGACTAAAATACGTAAAGACGTAATTGAAAGAATTGTTGTTTAGTTTGAAAACAATCCTATTAAGCTAGGTAGACCAGGCTCGAACGTCCAAGTTTATGAAACGAAGTTAAATTTTTAGATTTAAAATTTTAGAGGTAGAAGCTCAGTAGAAGCGATTAGGGCTTTATCTATTGTTGATGCATCTTACACTTCAGCTCGAGGATAATTTGAATTAGTGAGGAATAGAAACAAAGATTGCTATTGTTAAAATAATAGTAATGAAAGGATCAAATATTCATATAGATAAATGGAAATCATACAACAATTAGTGTTTAGAATGATATATGCATGATACAATATGTCACAAATACAACTTGGTTGAACCAAGTACATGTGACCACACTCAAAATGTCAAAAGTTGGAATAAAAATCTTAAGCTAGCTATAAAAAATTAAAAAGGGTTAAAAGGTTGTCAATGGGAAAGCTTTTTATCAGAATTCATGTGCTAAGACATTTTTAAGACCAATGATCATTTTAATGCTTTATTGCCAATTTAAAAATTCGATAAAATAGGTTGAATATTTTTTTCTTTTTATTTGTTGTTTATTTACCATTTTTATATCTTCTTTGATCTTGATCGTCGATAATTGTTAATCCAAATTAAGTTGTTTCAATATTTTGAAATCTGATGCATCAATTTTTGTCTTAATCGTTAGTTATTTTTTAACAGTTTTTTAGGATAATAATACATTCATTAGAATTAACTTTTTTAAATAATTTAAAATCTGATTTATCAATTTTTATCATATAATCATTAATAAAATCCTAATATTTTTCTGAAGGAAATTTTAGTGATTTTCATTTAATTTTTTGAATCATTTTCAAGCAAACTTATCTATTTCTTTTTATTTTTAGAATGAGTTTTTATGTTGGAATCATTAATTTTATATTAATAAATTATTTGAAGAAGTTTTCAGTCATTTTCATTAAATTATTAAATTCATTGAATAACAGAATTA
This sequence comes from Ceratonova shasta, assembly GCA_918559645.1. Classification (NCBI taxonomy): domain Eukaryota; kingdom Metazoa; phylum Cnidaria; class Myxozoa; order Bivalvulida; family Ceratomyxidae; genus Ceratonova; species Ceratonova shasta. The sequence continues at coordinate 22,240 of CAKKLC010003058.1, read as the reverse complement.
TCAAATTTTTTTCATTCTTAAAATCACTATTTTTTTAATATATAATTATGGATTGCTATATTGTGGAATAAAGAATTCAATCCATAGTACAAATAAAATTATGATCTTATATTTAAATTAAATTTTAAATTAATTAAACATTCAAATTGAATTTTACCAAAATAAAAAATTATTTTTAATTTTATCCTCTTACTGTTTTTCCAATCTTTTAAAGTTGCAGTGAATATGGTTTTATCAAATAAAACACTATCTTTAACTCTGAATAAAAATAAAAAATTCTAAATTATTACATATAAATCCAATTCTTATAATATCCTTTATTTCTTTGTCATTTTTATTCAATACTAGTATATTTCAAAATACAATTAAAATACTTTGTACATTTATCAATGTTTTATGAACTGAACTCGACATTAAAAGTTTCAAAAACAAAGATATTGCAATTCTTTAATGTTATTGACGAAGGATTTTCTGAAATAAATTAAACTTTTGATTTTCATCATAAAAGAATAAATTTTAATATTTATTTATTTCAAAATAAAGTCCATCATATTTACTTCATTATATCTATCCCAGTTTAAAAATTAATAAGGATTCCAATCCAAATAGATTTTTAATTATAATTGAAAGCAATTATGTTCTCCAATTCTTTCTATTTTGTAATTAATAAGTTTTAGATAATAAATCTATGCTGCTATTGATTGAATTTTAATTTTTCATAATTCTTGATTATAAAAAAATTATCCATTTTAGTTATTTTTAATTTTTCCTTAATTATAGAAATTCTCTATATTAAAGTTAATAAAAACTTAATTTCCTGATTATGATAATGAAATCAATAGTTTTATTCCTATTAAATTTTAATGAATAAACATAATAGATGTATCTAATTAAATTTAAAAAAAAATAATTGCTTATTTTCCTTGTATAATCTACAATTTATTATGTCAACAAATCGTTTTCATAGGAACTAGACTTTTATTTTCTAGATTTAATGCAAGAGAAAATGGAAATATAATTTCTTTTAATAATTTTGTTCCTGAATAGCTATTTAATCAAAAATTATAGAGACCAAATGATTTCATTCAATAAATAATTGTTTTTACATAGTTAAATAAATAATATTGAAAGTTTTAATTTATTATAATATCAATACAAGTTTTGTCAAACTAATTTATTTTTTTTTAATTATACTGAATTAAATTAACAAGGTACAACAGAGTGATACATATTATTTATACTAAGTTTTTAGAAAGAAATCTTTAACTTTTGGTTCTAAAGGTAAGATTGAAATTAGTTATAAAATAAATTTGGCTATAACTTTTTCCATATAAGGGCTAAAAAATTTTAAAAATTTCAAATTTAATCGTATGAACTAATGATAGGTTACAAACAATAATCCAACTCATCGTAAAATATTTTCAATTTAAATTGATGATTTAGAGTATTAATAGTCAAAATAAGGCTTCAAAAACTATTGATACTGATTCTCCAAGGGTCTATATACATGGATGGTAAATGACTCTGTAATTATTCTTTGACTGTAGATAATTGTCATGTAAACTCTAATTAGTATAATAATAGATCTATTACCTATAGCTTAATCTAAACTAACAGTTTATTTTTTTTTCTACGTTTAAAGGGGTCAAAGTTTTTTTAAATGAAAACTGCTAAGAAAGGGAAGAATTAAATCAGTCAACAATATTGAGCTATCATAAAATGAGTCACACTTTTTGCGCTAATTTTCTTTTAGTTTTTTTTCTTGTTCTTGCTTGTTCATATGACGATTTACATTTATAATCTTTCTAAAAACGAGCTTACTTATATGAGGTTTACATAAAACGAAAAGTCCATACCTAGTGTTGTCTGTTTTAAGAATAGTGATCTTCTAAATACTTTTTAAGGAAAATAAAGGTAAACTAGTATTACTTATATTGTAAAGAATCTGTGTTGGTATTAAAAGAATTTTAATTTTCTCTTCATTTTATCACTAAAATGTTTTGACCAGTCACTAAGAAAAATATCTAAATTCGGAAAACATACAAAAAATAATTTTAAGAATTTTTTAACAAAGCAAACACTTAAAAATTCTTCTACAATATCTGGATTAATTATTAAATTGTCTTCAATTTAAAAATAACAACCATTATATGGAAATAGAATTTTCAAAATATTTATACATAAATATCAATAAACATTTATGTAGACAAATTAAAAATTTTGAGTATGTCAGCTTATTGCGATAAAATGTAACAATACAAATTGATACTATTAAATCATATTGTTGGCTAAATATAAACAAAAAACAGTAACTTTTGGAAATTTTCCTTCAAAATAGATAAAATTTCATAAGGAAGTAATATGATCCAGTTATCATTCTTGATTAGCAAGGTTGAAAAAGAATGTAATATCACTGAAAAGTGAGCTGTTTTTAATCTAAAAAGAAAAAAATATACCAAATTATTATAACAAATGTTTCATGTCGTTAAATCCAAATTGCATTCATTTCAAAATTATATAATTTTAATACAGGAACATTAAATTTGTTAAAAAAAGCGTGATTTTTACATATTTTTTGGAACCAGAATGCTAATTACACTGTTGTATATTTATATTGTACATTTTAAGAGGACATTCTATGTATAGCTGCAATATATATTACTCATGAACTTATTGTAGATTTAAAAATAATTTATACGATTTTAAATCTAAGTTTGATAAACCAAAAATTTCTGACTAAAGTTGGTGAAAATTATTCTTACCTTCTTTAGCAAAAAAATGTATTATGATTAAGTTTAAAAATTGAATTTATAATTTAAAAGACTAAATCCAAGATTTCATAAAAAAATTAAAACAACCAAAATATTTAAATCCCAAATAATTCAAGTTAAATATTGGTGTACCCATTTTTTCTTAATAATTTAACTACTTAATTAATAAATTTACAAGTAAAAAATAGTTTATAGATAACTTTTGACGTTGCTTGAAGCAATTAAAAACCATATTTTTTGTTTAACAAGAACATGGTGAAGAAAGGTTTTATCAAATTTTGTGTTTGGAATTTGACACTATTAAATGATCTAGAATAATAGAATTTAATCAGAAATTTGAAAAATTTCACCTAGAATTTTGAACCATTTTTTTGAGATTAAAATAACTTTCAATCAACTAGATGTTTTCTAATTTATTTGTAAAATAGATCCGGAAAATTTGTGTGTAAATTACAACAAAAATTATTTAAAGAAGTAAAATTCCTATTTAAAACAATTGTTATTAAATTGCAAAAAAGTAGATTATTATTAAGTACTGCAGAAAGGTCAATTTTGAAAGATTATTTATCATACTAGAAAATTATGACGATATTTACGTTGACTTATTTTTCTAAAAAGATCTTATTGACATTTGTATTGCTGGAATATTTATAAAAAATCAATTAACTTATAAATACCTTTTAATACCCCTGAAAGTTGCATCGTCCCAATTATAATCTGCTTTAAAAACTATTATGGAAAATTAAAATAATTCCATATTTCACACGCCCAACTATACAGAGACTTAAAATAAAATTTAAAAAATTATTTTTATGGTAAAAGGATATTTTAATATTTGTATGTAATACAGTAATGTTATTATAAGTTTATGAGTAAGAAATTTAGCACATAATGCATTTTCTCTATATATTTATATATTTTATATATATATATATAAATTACGCTCCTCTGTAATTTTCTTAAATTTATAAAAATTATTATAAATTTTTTCCTACCACCAATAAAATTTATGAAAATTAATCAAATTAACTCATTTTATTATTAATAATAACAAAATAAAATAGTAATAAATATAAAAAATTATAATTTAACCACCATAGCCATACGAACGTATGTAATCCGTTGACTATATTATCACCCGAACGCAACAATCCCTATCACGTACGATCAAGTAAAAAATATTTATACCCCATACCTACTTACCGTACGCAATACGCCAAATTGTTCTTATAACTCAAAAGTTTATCATCTCATTTAGTTTTTCAAGGCCGGTCTAAGTAGTAAGGTGTATTAGTATTTTATGTCTCTCCTAAATAAATTGATTTACTAGCCACTGGATTCTTTATGCAAGTTGTGCGGTTTTTATAACAATTTTATTACTTAATGTGTATTTTAGTGAATTTTATTTATCGGAATATCTTTTTATTTTTGTTTATTATTTACGGGTTGTGTATTAATATTTGCAATTTTTTCAGTTATTTTCATGTGACATTTATTGAATTTTTTATATTTTTTATGTACTCTGTATTCTGTAAAAACTGTCCCTTTTAGTTATTAATATTGGGAAATCGTTTTTTATTTGCGTTAAAATCGACTTTTTGTATCTTAATTTGTAGTTAATCAAAAAGTGATTTTTTTGTGTGTTCAACTGTGTCGAGTTAGAGTGAATATAAAAAGATTAGCACCTCCGAAAGTGAGACCACAATACGTGAGGATTTTTCTACTTTACACAATGAAGATGAAAACGAAATAAAAGAGGTTTCTTCAAGAGCTTAGCAGTGAGTATTTATACATTCTGAAGGAGATGTTATGCCACCACCATTTTAATTTACAATGGCATCAGATTTTTTATAAACCATGAATAATTTTAAAGAAGAATATAAATTCTTTAATTATTTTTGGATGACAAACTGATGCAACTGATAGTTGATCCAACCAGCATTTTTGCCAAGCAATTTATTAGTTCTACTCCACATTCTTGAACAAGTCTAATAAGTTTGTGGCATCCAACAACCATTAATTAGATGAGAATACTTTTTGCTATTATTTACGTACAAAGTATGGTACATAAACCAGAAGAGAATGATGTACTTGACCAAAGATCCTATATTTGAGACTGCATTTTGTGCAGCTAGGATTCAATACAGGCAATTTTTTATTGTTAAAAAATTTTGCATTTTAGCAATAACTTTTAATACACAGAATCAACTCACCTCAATCCAAATTGAACAAAATATGGCTTGTATTTTAATCCTTACAGAATAAATTTCAACAAGAATATACCCGGAGAAATATGACAATAGACAAAAGTCTAATGTTAGAATAAGGACGTATAGAGTAGATCCAATATATGCAATTAAAAGATCCAGATTCGCCCTGAAGACATTTATATTATGTGATTCCACCTCAGGATATATTTAGTCCAAAATTAATAATTCAGGAAAAAATACTCTTTTTTATCAGAGGTAAGGACAACTTCAGGTCTTATCAAAAGTAGTTATGTTGCTGATGAAACCATTACTCGATAAGCGATATTGCCTAAAAACAGAAAACTTTAATATTTCCTCAGAAGTAGCTGAGCTGTTAGTCACAAATAAAACTGACACATTTGGAACACTGAAATTCAGCCTAAAAAAAGTACCAAAAAATAAATCTTTTTCGAAAAGGGTCACTCGTGGGTACACTAAAGCCTAAAGATTGTTAAAAATCTTGGGAATGCGATGGCGGTATAAAAAGGTGTATTTTTGCTCTGAATTGTCTATAGCTGCAAGATGGGGAATCATAATTAGGGAAATAATGCATAACTGTTTCTAACGATTATAATTTTACAATGGTAGGAGTGAACAGATTAGATCAGCATTTAGCGATATCTTCTTTTACCAGGAAACAGGGAAAAAATATTACAAAAAAATGTTTTTATATTTATTGGAACAAACTTTTTGGAATGAATTTGTGTTGTATAGTTAAGAGAGTGGAGTTTTAAATAATTCCAAATTAGAATAAAGATATCAATCAGTATTGTAAAAAGTATCATAAATAAGAATTTTTGTCCAAAGGGAGAAGAATATCAAGTAAACCAAACCCTTTACGTCTTATTGGTACACGTATCGTAGAAATAATTCCCTCAACTGCAGGCAAAGTAAATTCTGCCAGAATTTGTGATGTTTGCTGCTCCAAAGTAGATGGAGGTGGAAAAAAGGAAGAAGAAAACCAGTTTTTACTTTCCTGACTGTGATATGGGGCTTTGCATCCCTTGTTTTAGGATAAACCATACCAAAAAAATTTTAGCGTAATAAAATAAAATTGAGTAAAAAAATTTGTAGTTTTATTATGAATAATTATCCTTATAGCTAAAAAGTCAACAACTCTCAGTGGACCACTCTTTTTGTGTTTGGATTGTATGAAAAAGAATTTGGTAAAAGTCACAATTTGCAAACGCATTGATTTACAGGTGGTAGTTCCGTTTAAAAAGTGTAATTGAAAAATGACCTAAGGAAAGTTGTGAAGAATCCCTGGCTACCTCATTTGCGGAATAAATCGAGATTATGTTCATTGATCTGTTATATTCAATACTAAATCATTGTAAAAAATATTCAATAAAATATTTTTACAATGATTGTTCTGTGACATCATATGTTGAGAAACCCTAACTTGTATAAGATATATAAACAAGTTGTAAATAGGTCTATTATATATAATTTTTAGCTGGGATATTGTAAAAACGTATTATTATAGATAATCCTAATTGAAAAAAACCTGATGATTTTTTTTACCTATTTTTTAAAAAAAAATCCATAGGTAAAACGATTAAATTAATTTTCAGATGGTAAATTCATTATATATTTAAATTAGTGTTTTTCCTTATTTTTCAATATAAATTTTTAGTAATCATTTTTCATGTTATAAAACTAAAAGTAAAATACCTCAATATTAAAATTGTTCATAAACATAAAATATAGATTGTTCATATATTTAATACAGTTTTTAATTTTTCATTTAAAAATTACCCAAAAATTACTAAAATAAAGTAATATTTTCCCATTTATGGAATATGAAAAGATCTGTTTTTTAAAGTTTACTCAAAATCATTTGTATAAAATGAATTATCGTAATAATAATGTATATGAATTAAATTATAAATAATGACTTTTGTCCAAACGGATTTTACTGTTAAATTACTAACCTTTTTTCAGCGAATTAAATTTATGATCATAATGATTTATATTTGTGTGATTCTAAAATTTTCAATTTTAGTTGAATAATGGGTTCAAAAACACAAAATATTTTTTTAAATTTAACAAAATTAAATAAATTAATTAATATAATAATTTTTAAATATAGAAAATAAAAATAAAATTTTCATTTTTATTATGTTATTTATAAACCTTGTGTTTAATGTATATATAAAATCATGTTTCTTATTTATAAGATATATTCAGTTGAAGATTTTGATTTTGATTTTTTACATTTAAATATATATAAATCCTTTTTAATTAAGCATTTTAGATCATTAAATACTTGTATTTTAAACTAGAAAGACGGGAGCTTAGTATATACCTATATTGGCTGAAAGCAGTTATATGACTGTATTGTGAAAAAATAACTAATGCCCAAAGAAATTTGTTTAACAGTAATTTTTAATATATTTTATATCACTTACAGTCATAATAAGTTATTAATAAGTATCAACAATAAAAAAAAGTATTTCAGTTCAAAAAAAAATTTATACATTATCTGGACATTTTAAGCAAATGAAAGTGCAAAGCTTTTTGGATTTACATCTTCCGCAAACATACTTTTTACATTTTTGACAAATATTATTTGTTTTGTTATTGCGGCAAAGTCGTATTTAATAAATTTTTTGTTTGGTAGAATATATTGTATTTGAAGATGTAGCAGTTGATACTTGTGGGTCTTTCTGTAATGATAAATGTTTCTCATTTTCATTTATGTAATCGTCGGAAAGATGTTCTATTAATTTAAACAGGAACTATTTTCGTTCCATTTGTATTCCAGTCACTTCTATATAAAAGATTCAAGTGTTTATTGCAGCTAAATCTAAAATTTTAAAAAATATTTGGAGGAACTATCTACAAGAACTAGAATTCACCGTATATTTTCTGGCCGTTTGATCTGTAGTATCAACTCCAAATTTTGTTTTATTATAAAACTGAATAGAATCTGGTAACATTTTTCCATTACTTTTAATAAATTTATTTTTGAAACTTAGAACATTTACTCTTTTGTCGGTTTGCTTTTATATATTGTAAAGACACAATTTTCTTATCTATTTAGAAGAGTGGAAAAACGAGACATAATATCCTTTGATTGTTTAGCTGCTTTGGGTAATTCTCTTTTATTTTCTCTAATAGTTCCAACTAATGTAGTTTTTTTGTCAATAATAAGGTCGTTAGTGACATGCTCGTAAAAAAATTGTCACTCGTGATATTCCGTCCATAGCTTGCATATAAACGACATGTTTCAGAACAACGTATTCGCTTAGAGGTATTGACATGGTAGTTGTTCATCTTTCTCCAAGTAAACTAAACCATTCAACAAGTATTTGCTAGTAGCATCTGATGCAAGCCAGAATTTGATACCAAATTTATTCGGTTTATTAAACATATATTGTATAAACATGCACCTAGCTTTTGTTAGATATAATTGTTAGTCAACAGTTATGTTTTGCCTTGGTTGATAGCAAGCTTAAGTGTTTTCAATAAACTTGTCCCATATTTCCTAAACCAGGGCAAATTTATTTCTTTGAAAGAGTGTAGTTCTTTCAGTCAATTTGTCAAAACGAATAAATTGTAGAATTTACTTGAACTTATCTCGGTACATAGTTCTTGTAAAAAATTTAAGACTTCACTTGACGGAGAATAAATAACTTAGTATTAAATTTTTTTTTCCTCTTAGGCTTCACAAGCATATAAAATTACAATTTAAACACGTATTTCTGGCAGTATAGCTGTCCAAACGTAATCAAAAATTTGGCAGGCTTCTTCTTCTGTGCAGTTTTTATAGGTTTGATAATATAATAATCTATTATCAACGAGAATGCACTGACAAGATTATTTGCCATAATGTTTCTTCTTGTGTAGCCTCTTGGCCCTATCACACCCCCATGAAAATACACGTAGATGGTTGTCTTTCAGGAATACCGCATCGTCAAATTTTGACCAGACAGTACCATCTGCATCTGTTTTGGTCTCCTGAGAGGTATTTTCAGTTTCTTTATCTGAACTAATTAGCACCCTACGCCTTTTCCTGGGCACTTTGACAAAATCTTAATTTTCATCGTTGGTGATTACCTCTTCAGTATCAGATGTCTCACTTTGAATATGATCCGATTCATCTTCAGATGATAGTTCCCATCTTGTTGCATTTGATATTGTATTGGAACACTTTTCACTTATCTCTCTTAACTTTTCTAATAGTTATCTTCTGTTGGACATTTTTTTAATAAACTAAAAGTGCGAAATAAATCAGCTTAAAAACATTTTAGAACGACTGACAGTGTGTAAAGCAGGCTTGACAAAAGTCTACACGTGCGTAGATGTGTCGATAACAGTCTGAGATAATACACTCAGAGATCATTCCTCTTAACTGTATGACGTAACAGCGCGTTCAAAAGGAACAAAGCGTGTGGCAAGCTAGGCTTAAAGCTTCGAATTTCAAGTACAAATAACAATAACTTTAGTTATTGAACAACTGCAACTTATCAAGAATATGTCGAAATCGGAAATTTATCATGAACGTGTATGTTATCATGTTATTCCAATCCAGAACCGAACTGGTGTTTTCCAAGCAGTCAAAATAACTGCTTTCTAGCAATATAGGTATAACACATATATATTCCGGAAGTGAAAGGCAAAAAAAATGATTTAAGAACCCATTTATATGTTATAGAAAAGTCACAAAATTATAATAAGCTGTGTCCTTATTTAAATCATTATTTTCTTAATTGAAATTCAACAAAAATCGAAATGACTTGCTTAAGCAATCTAGTTTTAAATGCATTCCAATATTTTTATCTTAAATTGATTACTAATGTTTGACATAGACATCTTTCATACGTGTATCTGTTTCAAAACTGGAGGAATATTTCAACAAACAACAAATTCATGTACACTATTTAATACAATTATTTTATTAAATTTTATATTAGATTATAAATTTAGATTTTTTACAATATTTTGAAAATTAACAATCCCTCATTTTAATAATAATTCTGAACTGGCTCACTAGAGTCATTTCTTTATTTAAATATAAGATCAAGTGTATCCAGTTTATTACCCATATCAACCATATGTAAACATTTAATTGTCATTTTATATTAAAATAAATTATTTATATTCATAAAAAACTTTACTTTTAAAATATATTTTCATTTTATTATATTCATATCAATAACACACATTTTGACCCATATCCAAATTTACATAATTCTTTAATAATCACATTTTTCCATAAAAATAAATTATTTCAGATATAAAGATGAAAAGAGTTACAAACTAAATAACAACTGCAAAAAAGATTAAGTTTTATCATTACATCAAGTATTAGCTTATCAGCTCATATTTATAATCTAAATTTTTTTTTCTACCATTTCATTAGCTTCAAGTGTCAAATTATAAACCAATTTTCTTTTGTAATATTTTGAAAGTAAAATTACTAACTTTATTTAAATAATATCTTAAGATTATTATATTTATTTTAAATGATATATAAAAATAATATTTTTAAATGAAATCACTTTCTCAAAGGTAATTTAAATCTTTTGACTCTTCAACACAAAACTAGAAAAATTGGTTGACTTTTTTAATAATCGTAATTCATCTAACTTATTGACTATTCTTTAATATTTTGTGGTAGACTCTATTTTACCAAGAGTGGAGTTTCATTATATTTTTGATAACCTTATAGAGAAAACAAACTGAAATTTTATTATTTGCAAATTTTTATCTAATTTTATGCAATTCTTTAATATCTGCGGCAATCATTGGAATAATATTAAATTCCTATATATTTCCATGTAAAATTTACATTTATTTTTTTATTATCTACATGTTTCATAAGTTGAACGACAAAATACAATTCACTTAATATGTTTAATAACAATAATAGTATATTTCTGAAAATTTATGATATTTTTTATCTAACGTTACTAGTTCTAGAATTATCTAAATAGAAATTTATTTATCATCATTTTAATTAGTTGTTAAATCTTTAAATCAAAAAGTTTTGGTCACTCTTATATAAAAGTAATTTTTGTTAAAAAAAAATATAACAAATGAATATTTCAGAAATCACAGGTTTGTCTATAAATTCAAATGTTTAAAATTAATAAGTTCACTTAAGATAAATGATCCAAATTCATTATCTTATTTGTCTCTAATTTATACAAGATATTCCTAAAAATATTTTTCGAATTCCAAGTCTATCTTATACCTCAAAATGGTTACACATTTAAAGGTTATAAAAATGAAAAACTTTATAATTAAAAATCTTAATTTTAACAAAAAAAAATTAATTTTATATTTTTCTATCTTTTACTACTGAAATATAATCTAACAATTTAGTTTTTTATTTTTAATGACAAGAATACATACATATGAAAGTTTCATCATGTATTTCAAGTATAGATTGAGCTATCTGTGATATATAGAAAAATTTAATTTAAAACTATTTAACAAATAATTCCAACATCATTATCAGATACCTTAATGTGTAAATTTGCAATATTTCCATTTTACTCGATATAAAAAAACAACAAACTATGATTTTTTTAAAAATTTTAGTAGTATGTATACAAATACAAAAAATAAAATACAAAACAGTACTATATACCAGGTAATTGAGTGATATGATCGTCTAGCAATAATTTTTATTCTATTCAATGAATTTTGCAACAAAGAAGTACTATGTGACATTCCAGTATTCAAATCATCTAGTAAACTGTTATGTAATCTAATTTCATTTCCTATATCAATAGTCACCTAAAATATAACAAAATTTACGTGCTTCAATGTTTTTATTTTATTAGTTAGTTCGTTAATATTCTTTTCATGCTCAATCTCATCATCTCTCTTATAAACTTCTACGTTTCAAGCTTTAAATACCTCTTTTACTAATGTTCATACGATAGGTTTTCGAAAATACTCGGATTTCATATTCGTGTAATATTTTGGATTAGGTTTACTTTAGCACCCCCGCTAGAGGAAAAGCTATAAGGTTTTGAAAATTTTTAATGATATTTTTATATTAATTGGGAGTTTTTATCGACAAGATTTTTTTGTTTTTATTATTGGAACACTTTTTTATTTTGGAAGTCATGCGCCATAGTTATTCCTTCATTATTGGGAATTTGTGTTATAAAATAAAATTATATGATAGATCATCAATGATGTATTTAATTTACTTAAGAAAAAATGATTTGTAGTAATTTATTAACTATAAATATCACTATTAGCAGCATTTAAAAAAAGTTAAAAATGATAAATATTAAAAAAAAATAATTAGGGCTATTAATTAGTCATAACCATTTTCTTTAGGGCCTCCAAGAAACCTCC